>JASDQU010790085.1:47088-65696 GCA_032191745.1 Picea mariana | reverse complement strand
TGGGAGGTAAAGATGATAGTAAAGGGATTCAATGGGCTAGGTGGTAGGCTATAGAAAGGCCCAAGGACAAGGGTGGTTGGGGACTTAAGAATATACATAAGTTTGGACAATCACTTGTTGCTAAGAGTCCATGGAACTCATTGAAAATGGAAGGTTATGGAAGTAGGTGATTGGACAAAAATACATTAACCCTACTTCATTCTCGGATTGGATTTGAAGCCTTAGTAAAGGTGTCAATGATGTTTCAAATCAATGGAAAACATTATTCTCGGCTTTTCCTGTATTCTAGCTTGAAAAGTGTGGAATGGGGAATTGGTAAAGATTGGTGTTGATCCCATCTTGGGTTGTAGTGCAGATGTTCTATTGAATGAGGATCTGATAAATCATTTGCATGATTTTTTTTTTTTTTCACTTAAACCAAATTAAGGATCCAGATTCCACTTCAACTGCATAATTAAAAAGGTACATATTAGATTGATGGAGGAGGTGGATTCTTTGGCTTGGGCCAGTAATATTGCTATAAGTATTTATATTTCTCATCTTAGTTATAAGTTTTTACTTTCTAATGAAGCTCTTATGGATGTGTGGTGGTAGGATAAAGTTTGGAAAGTAAAATCCCCTATGAAGTCCATGATTGTTCTTTTGTTATCTCTCAGGAATAGGGTTCTAAATTGGGATCTTATACCCAAAAAGGGTAACTTGGGATCGTGTATTTGTTATTTGTGTTGGGAGCATAAGAGAATATTATTCATTTGGTGATAAAATTGCCTTTTGGTCAATAGTTGTGGAAGGAAGTGGAGAAGAAAATTGAGGTCCCAAATGTATGAACAAGTAATACAGTTGAACAAAGTCTAAGGAATTGGTTTTGTAAAAGGAGCTGAATGCATATAGAGCATTGCCTTGTTTAGTGCTTTGGGGTACTTGGATTGCTAGGAATGAAATTCTATTTGAAAATAATCAAGTGCCAACATTTCAGATTTATTCCTAGTTATATGCATTGTTCTAAGGTTATATGCTGAAAATGAAGGAAATAATCCTTACATAGTTTGGGGAGCCGATGATTGATAAATATTTGGCATGTTTGTTTTTTGATGGGGAAAAACATGTCCCACATGTTTTTTGAAGTGCAGGGTATATCCTTAATATGTCCACATTGATAATATTTCAGGTGATGGGATAATTATAGTGTAAGGTTAGGGATACTTGGATGTTAGATTTAGTATGACATGAGTGTCTATATAAACATAATTACAAAAACTAGAATTAAAGTGACATACCTTTGATATTGGTTGAGCATGTTTTTATTTTGCATGTCATTTTTAATATGGTCATCCTTTGCATGACGGGATGTTGGTAATGAACCGATGACAACTTGGTTGGGGGGAGGACACTAAACTGTTTTCATTTACTTTCATACATGTTGACACTATATTTATCTTTACTTTCCATATTTATTGCAAATAAGAAATAATGTTGAATACTTCAAATATGGATTGAGGGATCTATCTTTTGGAGAGTCCCTTTAGCTTTCTTGAAATTTAGTAGGTTTCCCTTCAACGGTTTAGAGTTCTATTATAGAGATATATTGTAGATTAAATATGGTGATATTTTCTCTAGCTATAGTGTTGGTAATATAAACATCAATAGATGATACATATGAGATGTTATTTCTAAAAAACAAAAAAAAATAAAAAATAAAATAGAAAAAGAGGATTTAAAAAAAAAATCCATTAAATTGACACCAAAAATGGTAATCTAATGAAGCACCAAGTTGAAAACTTGTAAAAGGAGGCTTGGTGATGTAGGTTCTACTCAATAATCAAAGCATCTATTTATAAAATGTGGCAAGTTCTACATCAAACAGGTGTGATTGGTTACTATTGGACCAACAACATCTTCAGTTGGGGGGAGATGATGAGTCCAAAATATGGTTCACTTTTGACAACAATACGAAGCATAAACATATGTTTTGTTTGTGTTTCATATAGAATTATATGACCATTATCATACAATTTGTGGATATCTTGTAACCTACGACAATACTTCATATTTTGAATAAACAAACTCTAAATGAGAACAAAATATTATTATATTAGTTGGAATTATTTTGCAATTAACATTGGCAGGATAGGAAATAATATTAGTTGGAATACCAACTAATTTGATTTGAGAGTGCAAACCCATTTGTATATGTAGTATAGTTCTATTTAGTTGTGATTCTTTCCAACTAATATAGAACTAGATCCTATTTTTATTCCTTATTTTGGTCATGTAGTTCTATTTAGTTGGGATTCTTTCCAACTAATATGGAACTAGATCTTTTTTTTATTTGTAAGTAAGATATTTTATATATAAAGAGTCTTCAAAATCTAGACCAGAGTTGCAGAAGCTTGAAAACAACTGTGCTGTAGTTACCGAACTGCCCCAAGAAAGGGGAAACCAGTTCAACCAGTCGGCTAAGTCTAGCAATTTTACAGTCTAACAGTCTTAGATAAACAAAGCTAATCTGACTAGGCTACAACTAAGAAAATAAACTAGTGAAAAGATCAGACCCCAGAGGGGTCAGACACTTGGCAAATAACCCGGTTAGGTGGCTTGGTATGCCGCGTCCCAGGGTTCCTCTTCGACGGGCGTCCCTTTCCCTTCCATTTGCATGTCAGCATCCAAGTTGCCTCCTTCCAGGTTGGTAGCTGATAGAGTGTCTCCGGATGGATTGTGCACGTGGACACCCATAGCTGCGGCAACCTCCGTGTCCCCGTGCATGGCCTGCTCCAAATCACCACCTTCTGGCTGTTGCACCTGTTCATTCCTATCGACGGGATCTGCATGGGGCAGCTCTGTTGCTCCCGTGGCTTCTGGAGTGGAGTGGAAAGCCCCATGGAAGGTGGAAAGGATCTGAAGGAGAGCTGAGTTCTTCCCATCCAGTGGCTGTAGTCGGAAATGAAGGTCCTCCAATCTTGCCGGAGCTCAAAAACCAGCCCATAGAGGATGGCCAGGCTGTCCTGTAGCTACGAGTTTGGGATGGAGTCGGTGAAAGAGTGCGGCCTGTGCTGGGCATTCTGAAGAAAGGGTGGCGCCTCCAAGGGTGGGCGGGAGGGGAAGGCTGCTGGTGCCAAAGAAGGCTCGTTGGCTAGGGAGTTCGAGGGAACTGCAGGAAGTCGCGAGAGAGAACCCAGTGAGCTGTCGGTGATGACCAGACCTTCAAACCAGGAGGCAGGCAGGGTGGAGGTGGCGAGAGGTTCCAGCTCGGGCTGCGAGGAGTGCCAGGAGTGCGTAGAAGGCGAGCCAGGGGGAGAAACTAATAGTCGAGGCCGAGGAGGATGCCATGGAGAGCCTCTTCTTGGCCTCCCTCTTTGCTGCGGCATTTTGAGCTCGTAGGGAAGGCAAAGCTGAGAGGAGAGTCCCGGATGGACGTGGAGAGCCTGGAGAAGCCCGAAGGCTACGAGAACCATGGAGGATGGAAACCAGATTAAGCCAGGTTTGGGCAGCCTAGGGATAAGAAGGCCGGGACGCATGCGGGGGTTAATGGCGCCTATAAATAGAGAAGCCATGGAGGAGATAGCAATGGGAGTCGGGCGCACCAACGTTAATGGTGCAATGGACGTCGTAAAGGGGATTAAATGCATGGATTAGGCAGTGGGGCTTGGCATGATCCCGACACATGGTCCCCTGCCACGCTGGCCTGTACTCTCCTCCTCATACCGCCATGTGGCCTGCACCAACACCCCATCCGGGGGTGGAACTAGATCTTATTTCCACTCTTAGATCATATTTTTACTCCATGTAGTTGTGGAATTTTTTGTATTAGTCTCTGTATAAAAGAGAGGACTTAATGTGTTGTAAAAAAAGAGAGAGTTAGAGTTTGGATTTCGAGAAGGAAATTAAATTGATGATTGGAGATCACATTTAAGGACAATGTATTGAAGACACTCATGATAGTAATAAAATTGTTTCTCATTTCCATTTCAAGTATTCTTTATATTTAGTTTAATGTAACTTATTTCAATTACTTTTTATTTTATATTAAAGTAATTTAAAAGTTAAGCAAGACATAGAGATCTCCTTCATATGCATCAAAGAATACCCCTCCTTGCATAAGAAGGAGAGATCCATGACCCAATAGAGTAGGAGTAGAATATATGCATTTGAATTCATTTCATTTCCATTGCGTGTGTTATTTTAATTCCTGTATTTCAATTCCTACAAGTATGTTTTCTCATTTTCTTTCTTTTGTGCCTGTTATTTTGATTCCTGTATTTCAATTCCTGCAAGTATGTTTTCTCATTTCCTTTCTATTGTGCATGCTATTTTAATTCCTGTATTTTGATTCCTGCAAGTATGTTTTCTTTTTTGCAATGCGATTATTTTTCTTAGTTAGCAATGCAAGTTCCTTTCTATAGAAGCATATAACAGAACCAATAGTAAATAAGGAACCTATAGCCTACACATACAATTCACATCCTCTCAAAAGCAATTTGAACCAGGGTTGACAAATTAATGTACCCAAGTTCACAAATTAATGCACAATCCATTTATTTACCCTTTCTATAAAATAGCGAGATAATTAAATATACATAAATAATGCAAAAGAAAATAGTAAAAGAAATATTAAAAAAAAAATTACCCTTCTTTATAAGTTTATTTGTTTTACATTTCTACATCACTTTATGTAATTTTTGATGCAAAATGATTATAGATAATATCAATTTTAATTACACATTTGCACATTCGTCTACGGACAAGAGGTTAACACTAGAATGGGTGTTACTCGAGGTATCCAAGCACCTTATGTAATTGCAAAGTTTGATGCAAAACGATTATGGATAATTTCAATTTTAATTACACATTTGCACATTCATCTACAAACAAGAGGTTAACACTAGAATGGGTGTTTGTAATATCCCCTTCTCATTGACACAAGAGCTCAGGGACGTAGTAGTCTATCTACCCCTCTAGACTATAGTCCAAGACAAGTAAGGGGGAAGGAAATGTGGGTTTTGTCACTAAAGAAATCTAAGGTTATATTATTAAAGTGACTTTGGTAAAAGACTAGGAAAATTAAATTAAAAACCCTTAGCAAGTGGAAAAGGAAACTCAATGGAAAATTAGAAAAAGGAGGTATAAAAGAAAGTGAAGGGCGCACCTCTTAGGGATATTCTCATTGTTCATTTTTCACTCTGCACTCTTGAGCTAGACAACTTACATTTTGAGGGTTTTAAGTAAACAAACCCTAGAAACCAACAAGGAGGTGAAAGATCCCTCTATTCCTAGTTCAAGCTTGGCCAAGGAGGTGAAATATTCCTCCCTCACCATTCTAATCCAATAACAAGTATTCAACAAGCAACAATTGGAGTTTGGTGTACAGATCTAAAGGGTTTCCAGTAGTAGGGTGCATCCTTGGAAGATAAGAGGCTCGATTTGCTTGGAGAAGTCTAGATCTACAATATTACACTATTGGAGGTTCATTTCTAGGGTCATAGCGTCATTTTGCAGCATCCACACCAAGGGTATCTCTCTTGGATTATTTTATTTGGCTTGGGATGAATTTATAAAGGAGGGCGTAAACCCCATTGATGATACTCACAGATCTGAAAGAAACCTTGGGGTTTCCACTCAAACTTGCATCATTCCTACTCTAGAGCCTCTGATCTACAGTTTGAGGGTGTTTTGGTAGCATTTGGAAGCCATTTACTAGGAGGATGAAATATTGAGCATTCCCAGCCAGTCAGGGCCATACCATTTCCAGATCCATCCTTCCAGGGCCATACCAACTCTAGATCCAACCACCTAGGGCCGTACCAGTAGGGATATGAAGGAATCCATTCAAGAAGTGAAATAAATTAATCTTATAATCAACTATATTCAGTGGATGGATACCTAGGGTCTCTATATCTTCTATATTGTACAAGATCTGCAGATCTATGTATGAATATCACTTATTCTATCTAAATAAAGGTCATATATGTATCTTGTTATCTCTGGTTATGTGTTTACTTCATTATTGTGTGTTCCATACTTGTTGTGATGTTATCTATGCAATAAACTCAACAAAATACTTCAACACATCTTTTTGTATTAGAAATATGCAAAACAAAACATCAAACATCAAACATCAAACATAAACCCTAGTTGGTCGAAAGTTGGTTGGGAACATTACAATGGTATCATAGCGAATTTCCTTCACCAGCCTGTGCAAAGTAACAAGATAACTAGAAGAAGAGTTCATGGGGGCCAGCTAGTGACAGGTAATCCAGAAGAGGAAGAACAAGAAGGAATCATGGGAGAGATACATGAGACAAAAAATTCTACATATGAAGAGACTGAACTTCTAGCAGATAAAGTATCCCATACAGTGAAAGACGTACTTCAAAGCAATCAAGAAAGCATGCAACATACTCTGGCCGAAATGCAGAACCACTTATCATTGGGATAGTCTGAGCTCCACTTATCTTTTACCAATTTTCAAAGGGGACAATATAGAATGATAACAGTATTGGAAGAGATGAATAAACATCAGAGAATCCTTTCTCATTTTTTGATGGAATAGAGACATGGCAAAGACCCACCCCTGTATGGTGGAAATCATGAAGCTAGTGGATCTTGTGGAGGAAATGGGAATTGTGAAGCTAGTGGATCTCGTGGAGGCAATGGGAATCATGAATAATCCATACACAAAGGACAAATGGAGGAGCATCACTCTAATGATGGAGAACTGATTCCTTCTCATATGCTCAACAGAACCACCCCTAGGCCGTACATGCCTATCTTCCTTAACACACAAAGAAGGGAAGCTAATGCCTCAGATACAAAAAGTCTGGGAGAAGAATGGGAAACAACAGAGAGGGAATACAATACCATGAGTGTGAGATTTAGGAGACATGTCTCTATGGGAGAGTACTTCCACTTGAATATGAAAAGAAGATCCAAGGAGCACTATAGGGGTACTAGTGAACTTGGACGAAAAGTTGGGAAAATGGAACCACCCACTTTTGACGGATCATATCAACTTCCGATTACGACATGGGTACAAAAGATGGACGCGTACCTCCAATTGAACCCTATGGAGGAAAGGGAAGCTATCAAATATGCAACTATGTATCTGATGGGGAAGGCACATGAATGGTGGTTTCATGGAATAGCCACCTTGGGTCAAGGATGCATCACCTCTTACCAAGAATTTACTGAAAGGCTCATTGATAGGTTTGACAAGGGAGACCTAGATTGTCATTTCAGGGAGCTTACACAACTTAAACACAAAAGTTCAGCTAAGGAAGTTATTGAAGAGTTCCAAAGAGTATTAGTTATGGTTCTGAATGTGGTAGAATCAAGGTTACTTATGTTCTTCATAGAAGGGCTGCCATAACCAGTGAAAGGATGGGTTAAGGCTTTCAGGCCCCTAACCTTACAGGATGCCATTGAATGCACCAGAGATTTAGTTGGGGCAACTAATAAAAACAGGTTCACACCTAAGCCACCCATGAATCAGAGAGGCTGTGACACTAGACCAGTGGACAAAGGGAAAGGAAAATTAGATGAATCTACAAGAAGATATATAAGGAGTAAGAAACTATGTTACACTTGTAGGGATCTGTGACAGCCAGGGCATAGATGTTTATGCAAGGGGAAAATACACTATGTTGAAGTAGTGTATGACAATGAGGAGGAGGCAGATGATGAAGATTATGGGGCTATCTATACTATGCAAGAAAACCTCAAAGAAGAGGATGAATCACTACTGGATCATGAAACACCAATACCTCCAGATAAAGGCCATAAAAATATCACCATTGCTTCTATGAGTGGAATACCGAAATTCAACACCTTCTGAATAAAAAGAGTGGTTTAGGCGCAAAGGGAAACAATGTTGATAGATGGAGGAGCCTCCCAAAAATTTATTGATATAGCCATGGTAGAGAGGAGACATCTACCCACAGTGGAATTTCAAGGATTCTTGGTTGAAGTAGCAGGGGGTCGTGCCATAGCTTGTGACAGGTACATCCCACAAATGAACTTGACTCTAGGCCGATACACCTTAAAAAATGAATTTTATGTGGTAAACATTCATGACACCAATATCATCTTAGGGGTGAAGTGGCTCAACCCTTTGGGGCCTATCACAACCAAATATAAAACAATGGAGATGTACTTCAACACAGATGAAGGGAAGAGAGTTACACGTAAAGGAATGACAAAGGATTCTCATAGAATAGTGACAAAAAAAAATATGCATGCCATATTTAGGCGAGAGGAGATAGCCTACACAACTGAATGCTTTATTTTGGATACTAAGGGAGAGACCCACAAACCATACCCTCTAGATGTACAAAAAATTCTCCACAAGCACTAAATATTCTTTGAGCCTATTCCTCCAGGACAAACACCAGATAGAGGATTTGAGCACATTATAGAATTGGAAGAAGGGGCCAAACCAATCATTACTATGCCTTACAGGAACCCAAAGAAGCACAATGACGAGAGAGAGAGAGTGAAATCAAGAAATTGTTTTCTATGGGACATATTAGGCTGATTTCAAGTCCATTCACATCATCAGTTGTGTTGGTTAATAAAAAGGATGGAACAATGCACATGTGCATTGACTATAGATTATTGAACAAGAGGACTATTAAGAATAAGTACCCTATTCCCCAGATTAATGAATTGTTGTATGAACTTCATGGTGCTGTCTACTTTACTAAGATAGATCTACTATTGGGCTATCATCAGATCAAAATGAGAGAACATGATGTACATAAAATTGCATTCATATGTCACTTCAACCACTATGAGCTTCTTGTGATGCCTTTCAGCCTCACCAACGCCCCTGCCACTTTTTAGTCATGTATGAACGATGTGTTCAACAAGCAACTGAGAAAATATTTTCTTGTCTTCTTTGATGACTTACTGATCTATAGCAAGACATGGGAGGATCACTTATGACATGTAGATGAAATTCTGGGTATCATGGAAGAGCAATATTTATATGCTAAAGAGTCTAAGTGTGAGATTGGCATGACCGAGGTTTGGTAATTAGGACATATTATTGGGGAAAAGGGAGTACAGGTTCATCAAGAAAAAATACAATCTATCATCAATTGGCCTACCCCAAGGACACTCACATAACTCAAAGGGTTCCTTGGAATTTGCAGCTATTATAGAAAGTTCGTCAAGGGATTCTCCCAAATTTGCGCCCCTCTAACAGACTTAACCAAAAAGGGGGCTTTCACTTGGAGTGAGGAAGCACAAGTCACGTTTGAGAAAATGAAGAAGGTCATGAGTGCTTGACCGATACTTTCCCTACCAAAATTATTAACAGAAATAAATGTGTAGTAATTTTGCAACCCGAATGCAAGAGGCACAACTCCGCATCAATAGATCTTGTTTTTTCTGTTTATGTTTCCGTCCCAAGGTTTCGGGTATGGAGGGTGTCTATAGACAAGAGTTTTCCCTGTTCTATAGCTCTCTACTATACGTACGGGGTGCAACAATAGTACTCAACGCAATATCTCAGGGCACCAACTAAGGAGGCTAGACCGTGCCCTTAGCCGTACTACCTAACTACCCAGGTACTGGAGAGTATATTCCCGAGTGTTGTTCTCGGTGGAATTGTAGCAGTTAGACGACCGATCAATTTATCTATAGAGGGATTTAGGAGATATAGGGCGATCCGTATACATGTGTTTTCTGATGCGCTACCACTCAAATGGGTACCAACAAGGCTTACAAGGGTGACCAACAGATGTACGCTTAAGTACCATTTGTATTTCCTGCATCTATTACTCCCCGACTGCGGGTTTATGCACGTAAAGACATATCTTTGTAGCTTTAAGACGTTAGAATATGTCTCTACCCTGAAAAAAAATAACCCACAATTTTCTACCAAGGAAAGTGCTTTGATACCACTTGTAAGGTACCTGATCTATTAGAATAGCATCAAACAAAAATATTGCAGAGAATAATAGCGGAACAACACAATAGATGAAACCACAACACCAAATAATACCTTTATTGATAGGAAACAATGTTCACTTCCCTCTTCGAGGGAGAAACCTCCAGTAGAGCAACACTATATTACAATAATTCTCAAGGCAAAACTTCTCATACCCTCTACTCCTATTTATACTAAATCTATCTATCCAAAAGAACAATCTAGAGGAAGATCCTTCTAGAAGCAGAAGCTTCTACTAGGTCTTCTTACATTTGGATTATTATTCCTTATTTCTAGGCCTTATTAATATTGGCATTTATTACATGGGAATATATTATTCTACCTACGTGAGGGGTTATGGAGGTTAGGTCCCTAACACGTTGCACACTAGACTCAAAGAGAATTGCATGGACATAAAGCATAACCAGATTAAAAGATTTCCTTTCGCTGAACATTCTCAAAATACTGGCCATATGATTTGCATAGAACATGATAAAGTCGTTGCAAACATGGGCCACTATATTGAAAAAAAGGTACGCATAGTGCTTAAAATATAACTAAATGCTTCATAAAAACTAGTTTGAGAAAGTTTGAGCGTCATTTGAGCGTTATCGTTTGGATTTTGTGCCTAGCATTTCAGCAATGTCTTTGTTTTGAAGCCATACAAACTAATAAAGATTGTAACCATGGAAATTAAAACAATTCCTGATCTAAAGTCGGGGCAATTGAAATTAAACATGATACAACAACAATGTTGAAATACACGGCTAGACATTGAGCTCAAATGGAATTGAGCATGCATGCATTGTACATTCTACAAAACTAAAACATACATTGATGAAATATATTTGTATAAACAATATCTATTTCAATTGTACTGTCAATGCAGAGATCTAAGTATCAGTTTGCAACGATAATCCTAGTTACCAATTAAACTAGGAGAACAGACACACTAAGAATGATATTCCAAATAGATTAGGAGAACAATCATACTAAGAAAAGGAACAAACATCTACATTGTTATGTGGTTGTAGCCATTTGGGAAGAGCAGACCATAATGAAAATGGAAACTAGTTACCGACAACACTCCATTAACTTCACCAACGATAGCAATATAAAATAATAAAGTTGTAAACACTATTATCCTAGGTAGAATACTTTCTTAAGAAACACCAATATAAAATATCAAACTTGATATGCAAACACGGAGTCTCGTGTTGTTGTCCTGCTTGAGTTTCCTTCTATCGTTCATATGAAAACACCATTGTATAAAAGACAAATTCTTCATCCTTTGATTCCTTTGAGTTCTCTTCAACATTTGTTGCATGTTCATGGTGTTTCTTCTTCTCCTTTTCATTTCTATCTAGACATTGAAAGGTGTAATGTCCCAACTTCTGCCAACTGTAGCATCTGATTTTTGATGCATCCTTCTTGTAACGAGGTCTCTTAGACTTCTTTGGGCCACCTTTTTCCCTTTTCTTTCTTTTCTTCACTGGGAAGCAAGTGATTGATTTTTATCCTCATTAGTCTTTTGTGTCTTGGATATAAGCCTGGATTCCTCTTGAGTGCAATCTGACCATAACTTGTCAAAATTGGGCAATCTCCTTTTTGCGCAAATTCCTTGGACAAATGGGTCCCATGAGAGAGGGAATACATTGAGTTTGGTGGTCACAAGTTTAACGTCTTCTACTGGGTCTCCAATAGTTGATAACTGGTCTTTGATCTATGAGATCCTTGTAAAGAAGTTGGCTATCGTCTCTGACTTGTTCATAGTCACATTTATGAGTTGATGCCATAGGGTAAGATTCCGGCTGGTGTTCTTGATTTCATAGAGTCTGGTTAGGGAATCGAACATCTTCTTTGTAGTCTTTAGTTCTGATACATTGGGTATAAGGTGATCTTGATTGAGTCTGTCAATATCCTCTTGGCCTTGACCTCATTCTTCTTAAAATTTGTCTTTGCTTCTTCGTCTTCAGGTTATGGAAGCATCTTATTGACGTAATACAATAATTCATTCTCTTATATAATGAGTTGTATTCTATGCTTCCAAGATCTGAAGTTATCTGCTCCATCCAATCTATCATCAACTCTCATATTGGTTGACATTTTCGTCGGTAGAAACCCTGGCAGTGAAAAACCTTGATTTTTCAAACTTCACCAAAATGCACATTGAGGGTTTCAAGGGGTAAACTAGGTTAGGGCACACTTCTCTGTGAAGGAATTATTCCCAACGTCCTTGGGATAGTTCTCAATGAGCTTGAAAAAGTATTGCAGTTGCAAGGTGTTGCTGTAGCAATCTTCCTTCCAGTGTTCAAACTGTTCTGAAGGTAACCAACTCTGAAACCATGTTGGATTTTCCTTATTTACAGAGCATTAATGTTACTAGTGTTCTTTTTCTTTGTTACCATTAACATATATA
Organism: Picea mariana; assembly: GCA_032191745.1. Classification (NCBI taxonomy): domain Eukaryota; kingdom Viridiplantae; phylum Streptophyta; class Pinopsida; order Pinales; family Pinaceae; genus Picea; species Picea mariana. Next base: position 53,352 of record JASDQU010790085.1, on the reverse strand, counting down.
TCATGTACTAAGCAATAGCAACATAAACAAGAGACACAAAAGACCACAAGAGTTTTATCCTGGGAAAACCCCAAATGGGGGAAAAACCTAACAACCTTTCTTAGATAGATTTTGTTCACAAAGCAAGTCCAATCAGATAAAACCTAGCACAATTTCTAGCTTAACCAAAAATACCACCCTAGCTACAACAACAACACCATACAAAGGTAGCACACCTCCTCACAGAGTAGTGCACAAGAGAGAGATACCAAAAATACTAAACAAGAATAAACTGTGCGTCTGTAGCTATTGCATCACCTCCTCCAAACTTGCACCTTTATTCTGTGTAGCTAGAAGGGTGTGAGTGAGTGAACAAATGAGCTAAAATGACTCCTTATTTATAGTCTTTCTGTCCTTCTAGCTTGCCCGACTTCTCTTCTGGGAAGGTGTCTTTTCATTATACTTTATTCTTCTGGGTCGACTTCTCTTCTAGGGTATTTCAACATCTATCCAATGGATCTCTTGCTTTTAGAATCGTCTCTGCATATAAGAAATGTCATCTATAAGGGAAATATCCTCTTACAACTATCAAAACATCAACACTAAAGACGTCATTGATAAAAAAACATCACAAGTGTGTTTATACAATACCATGCTCGTGTGGTAGATATTGTATTGGTGAGATAGGGAAGTTGTTGTGTAAGGTACCTGATCTATTATAATAGGATGAAACATAAATATTGCAAAGAATAATAGCAGAACAACACAATAGATGAAACCAAAACACCAAATACTACCTTTATTGTTAGGAAACAATGTTCACTTTCCTCTTCTAGGGGGAAACCTCCAACAGAGCATCCCTCTATTACAATAATTCTCAAGGAAAAACTTCCCATACCCTCTACTCCTATTTATACTAAATCTATCTATCCAAAAGAACAATCTAGAGGAAGATCTTTCTAGAAGCGAAAGTTTCTATTAGGTCTTCTTACATTTGACTTATTCTTCCTTATTGCTAGGCCTTATTAATATTGGCCTTATTACATGGAAATATGTTATTCTACCTATGTGAGGGGTTAGGGAGGTCAGGTCCCTAACATGTCCTCCCCCTTAGAAGAAACCTTGTCCTCAAGGCTTGAGATGAGGAAATTGCTGTAGAATGGTAGCTAGTTCCCAAGTGGCATCTGCTGGAGTTATATCTTTCCACTGAAATAACACTTCCTTGATGGTGCGCTAACGCAGACAACGCTCATGCTGGTCCAAAACTGCTTGTGGATGCAACCAGATGGAGCCTTTTTCATCCAACTCGGGAAGGCTGGTTTGAGTTTGACACTTAGTTCCAATCACCTTCTTTAAGCAGGAGACACGCAACCAGATGGAGCCTTTTTCATCCAACTCGGGAAGGCTGGTTTGAGTTTGACACTTAGTTCCAATCACCTTCTTTAAGAAGGAGACATGCAAAAAAAGATGGATCTTAGAATGACTGGGCAAAGCTAACCGATAGGCCACTTGTCCCACATGCTTGAGAACAGTATAAGGACCATAAAATTTGGGCTCCAGTTTCTGACAATTGTCAGCCTTGAGTGAAGTTTTCTTATAAGGTTGCAGTCGAAGAAACACATGGTCTCCTTCAACAAATTGATGCTTAGAGCGACCTTGATCTGCCCATTGCTTCATGTGATTCTGGGCCATGACCAAATTCTCTTTGAGGGTACGGAGAATAGCCTCTAGAATTGTAAGTGTTTGGTCAACTGCCTATACCTTCGAGACACCTGACAGGCATGAGAGAACTAAAGGTGGATTTTGTCCATATACTGCTTCAAAAGGAGTCATGTGGGTAGCTGTATGGTAAGAAGTGTTGTACCACCATTCAACTAGTGGTAACCATTGAGCCCACTGATTTTTCCTTTCAGATGAAAAAAAACATCAAATATGTTTCCAAACACTTGTTGACAACTTCAGTTTGACCATTAGTCTAGGGATGATAAGTTGTACTGAGATGCAATTGGGTGCGTTGTACCCTGAACAATTCTTGCCAAAAATTGCTGGTGAAAGTGGGATCTCGATCAGAAACAATAGAATGAGGCATGCCATGAAGCTTGAAGATCCGATCCATGAAAATTGTAGCCACAATGGAGGTGGTAAATGGGTGTTGAAGAGAACATAAATGATCATACTTGGAAAGACGATCAATGACCACCATGATGACTGACTTATTGCTCGATTTAGGTAATCTCACAATAAAATCCATAGATATATCCCTCTAAATAGTAGGTGGAATCGAAAGTGGTTGTAGTATGCCAGGAGCTTTGACTGTTTCTCCCTTGTTGCGTTGACAAACATCACATTCTGCCACAAAATTGTGAACGTCCTGTTTCATACCATCCCCCAAAAAAGAATGTTTGACCCAATCATAGGTTTTGCTAAACCCTGAGTGCCCAGTTGTGGGTGTAGCATGAAGCTCAGAAAGTAATGTGGATTTAAGTTGTGACTGTTCACTTAAATACAAACAGACTTTGTAGCAAAGCTCATCATTGTGCTAAGAGTACCCTAGGGAAACTAAAGAATTGCCCTGCAATTTTTGGATCATATGCGAAATTTTGGGATCTTGTAGCCATTACTAGCAAACAACTTGGAGCCAATATGGTACAATGAAGGAGAGGGAAAAAAGGGACCCTTCATCTTCATATTTTCTTAAAAGTGCATCAACAACCACATTGTCTTTTCCTTTCTTGTAAATGATCTCATAATCATATCCAAAGAGATTGGTCACCCATTTTTGTTGCTCCGGAAAGGAAGGGCATAGTTCCAAAAAATACTTGAGGCTTTGATGATCTGTCTTAAATTGGAAGCGTTTCCCTAATAGATAAGGGCATCAAAGATCCACTGCATGCATAATAGCCAACATTTCCTTTTCATAGATTGATTGGCCCAAATGTCGCTCTGACAATTGTTTGCTAGTAAAGGCCAAAGGTCGACCATCTTGCATAAGGACTACCCCAATTCCTCTCCGGAAAAAATCACATTCTAGGACAAAGGTCTTTGTGAAATCAAGAAGGGACAAGACTAGAGTGGTTCACATGGCTGCCTTCAAGGCTTGAAAGGCATGATCAGCTACGAGAGTCCAAGTGAAATAATTATTTTTAAGGAGAGCAGTGAGAGGTGCCACAATCTTTCCATAATTCTTAAAAAACTTGCGATAATAGACTGTTAAACCCAGAAATCCACGCAAGCTTTCGAGAGTCTTTGGGTGAGGCCAATCCTGCATAGATTCAATCTTCTCAGGATCCACCCTGACAGCTGCCTTGCCAACAATATGACCCTAGTACTCGACTTCTGTGGCTCCAAAAGCGGATTTAGATTGTTTGAGGAAACATTGGTGCTGAGAGAGTAGATGTAGAACTCGATCCACACGAGCAAGAGGGGTTGTCCAGGTTTTACCATAGATGAGGATATCATCAAAGAAAACTAAGACAAAATGATAGAGAAAAGGACGAAAGACATGATTCATGAGGATTTGGAAAGTGGAGGGAGCATTACACAAGCCAAATGGAATGACCAAAAACTCATAGTGTCCCTCATGAGTTCAAAATGCAGTATTAGGAATGTCGGTCTCGTTCATATGTATCTGCTGGTAGTTAGAATGAAGATCAATTTTAGTAAAGAAATGGCCACCACTCAATTCATCCAAGAGGTCATCAATGATAAGAATGAGAAATTTGTCTTTGATGGTGAGTTTGTTGAGGGTGTGGAAGTCAGGACACGTGCGCCAAGATCCTTCTTTCTTAAGGACCATGAACACATGAGACGAGTAGGGGCTCATACTAGGACGAATGACACCTGCGGTGAACAATTCTTGAACAATTTTCTCAATTTGATTTTTCTAGGAAAATGGATGATGATAGGGAAAAAAATTGGGAGGAAGGTTGTTGGGGACCAGGGGAATGTAATGATCATGAACACCACAGGAAGGAGGAAGTCCTTGGGAAGTGGAAAAACCAACTTTATGTTTGGAGAGGATGGATTGGAGGTCCTGTGGCACAAAGGGTGTCTCAATGACATGAATGGAATGGAGTTGTGCAATAATTCCATAATGACCTTTTTTGAGGAACTTTTCCATGTGATGGGAACTGATGATCTCCAGGGAACCGATAGTGATGCCTTGGAACTTATATTTTTGGCCCTCCTGGTTGAATTGCATGGTTAATTCCTTAAAATCAATGAGAATATGACTCAAAGTCCATATCCATTCAAAAATCAACACAATGTCACAACTGCCCATGTCGATAACAAACATATGAAATTTCATGTGGTACTGACCAATTTGGAGACACCCATTTTCACAACGCCCCACACATTTCATGGACCTGCCATTGGAAATCATGATTTGAAAATTATTCACTACACGAATATAGCAATTAGTTTCTTTGGAAATGCGGCGATGAATAAAATTATGGGTGCTTCCACTGTCAACAAGGATGATGACCTTTCGATGCTTAATGTAACCAATTAGCTTGATGGTTTGGGGAGCAGAGAATCCAGTGAAAACATTCAAGGAAATGACTGGTTCAACTTCGGGAGGGTCGGAGGGTGGGGTCATGTCAGTGGGTTCAAGTGACGTGGCCATAGAGGGGGCCTCAACATCGTCTTCCGAAACATCCTCGAAGATGGCCATGAAAATATTTTGTTCCTTACACTTGTGCCCAACAAAATATTTGTCATCACAATTATAACAAAGGCCTTTGAGTTGGCATTCAACCATTTCTGCCCTAGTCAATTTATGGATCTTAAGTTGAGTGGAAGGTGGAGTGGGACTGACTGGTTTAGGGCGAGGAATAAATGAGAGTTTTCTGGTTTGAGAAGAGACAACTTGTTGTGCTTCCTTATCTATTTTAGTAGCTTCCACCCAACTCTGAGGACGAGCCACGAGAACATGGGCACGAATCTCATACTTGAGGGAACTGATAAAACATTCTCAGAAAAAAACATCAGACATGCCCTCTGTACAAAAATCCAATTGCTCAAACGTAGCTATAAAGTCTTCCACTATGCCAGATTGTTTCAACTTTGTCAAACGACCTAAATGGTTGGTGTCAATGCCAAAGCATTCATAAATCTCTGCCACAAATTGTGTCCAAGCCATATACCCTTGGCATACATTTTTTCTCCATTTTCACCATTGCCAACGTTCTTGATCTAGATGGAGAACACCATACCAGAGTTTGGCCAACTCATCTGTAATGCCATATAAAGAGAAATAATGTTCCATTTGAGTTACCCAACCAATGGGACCCGAGCCATCAAATTTTTTCACATCCACACGCGAAAGGCGTAGGACACGCTAAAAGTGATGGGGCTAAAACGTCTGGGAATTAGAGAAAGTTTCACCTTTAGAGTGAAAAGGTGGGTCAGAGGAGGGAAGATCTGTGAGGATATTCATCTTGGCACATATTGTGTTAGTGAAGGATGCAATATGAGTAGCGAGGTCCTGTTTGATGGTTTCTGTTTTTGCATCTATGAAGGAATGCATGTTTTTACTGATGGTGACAATATTGGCACTGAGCCGCCTCACTTCTTGTTGGGTCTCTATGAAAGTAGAGGACAATGAATTGAAGCGGGATTTCAAGTCTTGGCTACGGGTGTGGGCCATGATGAAGAGAGAAAATGAAAAGGCACGGCTGGGACCACACAGAAAATGGGTTATGGGTGAAGGGAATCACGACAATCAGGGAGACGGGGGGAATCCAATGGGGCAAGGCCCAAATAAGGGTGTCGGAAGGGGTTCGGGTCGGGTCCACGAGAAACATTTTTGCTAAAAAATGATAGGTATGATTGCGATAAGGGATAAGAGAGGGATCTAATGGGATAGGGCTCAAATAATGGTGCCAACATGATCAAGATTATTTTTACTCCTGCGGATTTATACTCTGATTTGAAGAATACTGCAGTGTTGAAATGCCAAAATTCTTAACATGAAGAAATGTGTAGTAATTTTGCAACCCGAATGCAGGAGGCACAGTTGCATGGCAATAGATCTTGTTTGTTCTGTTTATGTTTCCGTCCCAAGGTTTAGGGTATGCAGGGTGTCTACAGACAAGAGTTTTCCATGTGCTATATCTCTCTGCTATACGTGTGGGGTCCAATAGTAATACTCGACCCAATATCTCAGGGCACCAACTAAGGAGGCTAGACCGTGCCCTTAGCTGTACTACTCGACTACCCAGGTACTAGAGAGTATCTTCTTGAGTGTTGTTCTCGGTGGCACTATAACAGTCAGGCGATCGA
>JASDQU010790085.1:13015-25857 GCA_032191745.1 Picea mariana | reverse complement strand
TCATAGTCTCCAACACCTATGTCCCCTGTTCCGTCATATACATCTTACAGCCAAATAACTTCCGTGATTTGCAGTTTATTCTTTTACTAGTGAGAACCCAACAAGGGTTCGAAAACATTGGCATTAATAAACATTAAAATGGATTTTCTTCTGTCAGATACTTAGCCCTTTTCCCCTTTTCTTTTTCCCGTCCATTATCACTTCCTGGTTATATACTTAGTCATCTTTTTATGATAGTGGGTTGCAGGGTTGGCGGGCTGACATATCTTCATCTCCATATATATCCTCACATGATGAATTTGACATACCACTGTTCCTTTCCATACTTAGTGAATTTTATGGCTGTGGTTTTCGGGTTGGCGCATATGAACTCGCCTTTTCTTCTTCCCGTCCATTATCGCTTTCTGGATATATACTTAGTCTCCTTTCTATGATATCTGGTTCTAGGGTTGGCGGGCTGACGTCTTCATCTCCATCTATATCCTCACATGACGAATCCGACTGATCGTTGTTCCTTTCCATACTTAGCCAATTTTATGGCTGCGGTTGTCGGGTTGGTGCTTACAAACTCGACTGCTTATTGTTCTATGATATACATCTTGCACTCAAAACATCTGTGATCTACAATTCCACCACGGGTTCCTCGTATACATTAAATTTGTTCAAAGTATCTGTCGTTGCCTTCCATCCCCACCAACTTCGCGTCCTTCCTAATATAGATTAACTATGCTCTTACTAGTGACGACTGGACAGATTGGTACAAAAGAATTGGTACCCGCTCCTCCGCCATATACAAATTGACTACCAGACTCTGACATCGTCCCCTCTTCCATGTTACACATTTTGCATTCAAATGTTCTGAGCTATACAATTTGGTCGTCGGGGCCCTGTGTCTTCTGTGGAAACCTTGTCACCCTATTTTGGATCCTCGCATTGGCGAGTTCACGAAAACTCCAACTCCCAGTCACTGTTTTCTTGTTTTTTCCCTCCTCGTACTTCTTTCTAGATATGAAATAACAAAGGTTTAATACTAAAACGACATCATGTAACAACTGTAAAAATCATCATTAATAAGCAAAAGTCTCGACAACCAACCATCCCTACAGAACTTGTCTAGAAACATGCATAGAAGATCTTGCGAGGTAATGGAAAAGCTATTACAAATTTCAATATATTAGCGAAAACAAATCCTGGCCAACATTTCTGTGTTCCATACTTGCACACTTTTTCTATTGTGGGTTCTTGGATTGACGGCCTCAAAATTGTGTTTCTAATCTTTCGCGACTTGCAAACAACGCCCAGAGTTCTGCAATATACAATTTGTCCACATGAATGTATAAAAAATCTTAATTTTTCTCTCCCCCCCCCTCTATTATCCTTTTGTGGTTCTATATTTAGTCCCAGCTATATGATCACGACCTCATGGATTCACAAATTGACAACTCTTTATCTATATCTTCAAACCATGAGACCAACCGACCGCGGTCCCTTTCAATACTTAGCCAATTATATGATCACCAGGTCCTGGGTTTGCGGTATCCAACACCTATGTCCCATGTTCCGTCATATACATCTTGCACCCAAAGAACTTTCGTGATTTGCAATTTATGCCTTTACTAGTGAGAACTCACAGGGGGTTCGAAAGGATTTGCATTAATAAGTGAACAATAGATGTTCTTCTGCGAGATACTTAGCCCTTTTTCGCTTGTCTTCTTCCTGTGTATTATCACTTTCTCGTTATATACTTAGTTACCTTTCTATAATCACGGGTTCCAGAGTTGGCAGGCTGACATATCTTCATCTCCATCTATATCCTCACATGACGAATCCGACCGACCGTTGTTCCTTTCCATACTTAGCCAATTTTATGCTCGTGGTTGTCAGGTTGGCGCTTTCAAACTCTGCTGCTTCTTGTTCCGTGATTTGCGGTATCCATCACTTATGTCCCCTATTCGCGGTATCCAACACTTATGTCCCATGTTCCGACATATACATCTTTCACCCAAATAACTTTCGTGATATGAAATTTATGCCTTTACTACTGATAACTCACTAGGGGTTTGAAAGGATTCGCATTAATAAACAAACAATAGATGTTCTTCTATGAGATAATTAGCCCTTTTTCCCTTGTCTTCTTCCTGTGTATTATCATTTTCTAGTTATATACTTAGTCTCCTTTCTATAATCGCGGGTTCCAACGTTGGTAGGCTGACATATCTTCATCTCCATCTATATCCTCACATGAAGAATCCAACCGACTGTTGTTCCTTTCAATACTTAGCCAATTTTATGCTTGCAGTTGCTGGGTTGGTGCTTTCAAACTCTGTTGCTTCTTGTTCCGTGATATACACCTTGCACTCAAAATTTCCGTGATCTACAATTCCTCGCTTTCTAGTTATTTACTTAGTGGCCTTTCTATGATCGTGGCTTCCAGCATTGGCAGGATGACATATCTCCATCTCCGTCTATATCCTCACATGACGAATCCGACCGATCGATGTTCCTTTCCATACTTAACCAATTTTACGACCGCGTTTGTCGGGTTGGCGCTTTCAAACTGTGCTTCTTCTTGTTCCGTAATATACATCATGCACTCAAAACTTCCGTGATCTACAATTCCATTGTGGACTCCTCAAACTCACAAGATTCACTCTACCACGACTCACAAATGCTTCAAAGTATGTGTCGTTGCCTTCCATCCCCACTAACTTCATGTCCTTCCTAATATACATTAGTTATGCTCTTACTAGTGACAACTGGACACACTGGTATGAAACAATTGGCATCAGACCCTCTGCAATATACAAATTGACTACTGGATTATGACATCGTCCCCTCTTCCGTGTTACACATTATGCATTCAAATGTTTCGAGCGATATAATTTGAACGTCGGTGCCTCATGTCTTTTGGACAGACCTTGTCAGCCTGTTTTGGATCCTTGTGTTGACGGGTTCACGAAATGTCCAATTATTGGTCATTGTTTCAGGTTGGCACTTTCAAACTCTGTTGGTTCTTGTTCCATGATATACATCTTGCACTCAAAATTTTCATGATCTACAATTCCACAATGCACTCAACCCTTTTCCCCTTTTCTTCTTCCCGTGTATTATCACTTTCTGGTTATATGATTAATCTCCTTTCTATGATCGCGGGTTCTAGCGTTGGTGGGCTGACATATATTCATCTCCATATATTCCTTTCCATACTTAGCCATATTTATGCCCGCGGTTGCCAGGTTGGCACTTTAGAACTCTGCTGCTTCTTGTTCCGTGATAGACACCTTGCACTCAAAATTTTCGTGATCTACAATTCCTCGCTTTCTGGTTATTTACTCAGTGGCCTTTCTATGATCTTGGCTTCTAGCATTGGCGGGCTGACATATCTCCATTTCCTTCTATATCCTCACATGACAAATCTGACTGACTGTTGTTCCTTTCCATACTTAGCCAATTTTATGGCTGCGTTTGTCAGGTTGGTGCTTTCCAACTCCGTTGCTTCTTGTTCAGTGATATACATCATGCACTCAAAACTTCCATGATCTACAATTCCACCGTGGACTCCTCAAACTCTCAATATTCACTCTACCATGACTCACAAATGCTTCAAAGTATGTGTCACTGCCTTCCATCCCCAATAACTTCTTGTCCTTCCTAATATACATTAGTTATGCTCTTACTAGTGACAACTAGACACACTGGTGCGAAACAGTTGGCATTAGACCCTCCGCAGTATACAAATTGACTACCGGATTCCGACATCGTCCCCTCTTCTATGTTACACATTATGCATTCAAATATTCCGAGAAATACAATTTGAATGTCGGTGCCTCACGTCTTCTGGAAAGACCTTGTCAACCTGTTTTTGATCCTCATGTTGACAGGTTCATGAAATGTCCAATTCCTGGTCACTGTTTCAGGTTGGAGTTTTCAAACTCTACTGGTTCTTGTTCCGTGATATACATCTTGCACTCAAAATTTTCGTGATCTATAATTCCACTGTGCACTCAACTCTTTTTCCCTTTTCTTCTTCCCGTGTATTATCACTTTCTGGTTATATGCTTAGTCACCTTTCTATGATCATGGGTTCCAGTGTTGGCGGGCTGACATATCTTCATCTCCATATATATCCTCACATGATGGATTCGACCAACTGTTGTTCCTTTCCATACTTATCCAATTTTATGGCCGCAGTTGTCGGGTTGGCGCTTTCGAACTCTGCTGTTTCTTGTTCTGTGATATACATCTTGCAATGAAAAATTCCGTCATCTACAATTTCACCGTAGACTCCTCGAACTCGCAAGCTTCACTCTACCACAATTCACAAACGTTTCAAAGTATCTGTCGCTACCTTCCATCCCCACTAACTTCCTGTCCTTCCTAATATACATTAGTTATGCTCTTACTAGTGACAACTGAACACACTGGTACGAAACAATTGGCATCCAACCCTCCACAATATACAAATTGGCTATCAGGTTTCGACATCGTCCCCTCTTCCATGTTACATATTATGTATTCAAATGTTCCCAGTGATACAATTTGACCGTCGAGGCCTCACGTCTTCTGGGGAGACCTTGTCTCCCTATTTTGGATCCTTGTGTTGACGTGTTCACGAAATCTCCAATTCTTAGTCACTATTTCGGGTCGGCGCTTTCGAACTCTGTTGCTTCTTGTTTTGTGATATACATCTTGTACTCAAAATTTCCATGATCTACAATTCCACCGCAGACTCCTTAGCTATTTTTCCCTTTTCTTCTTCTCGTGTATTATCGATTTCTGGTTATATACTTAGTCGCCTTTTTATGATCGTGATTTTCAGCGTTGGCAGACTGACAAATCTTTATCTCCATCTATATCCTCACATGAGGAATCTGACCGACCGCTGTTGCTTTCCATACTTAGCCAATTTTATGGTCACGGTTTTTGGGTTGGCGCTTGCGAACTCTGCTACTTATTGTTCTGGGATATACATCTTGCACTCAAAAATTTCGTGATCTACAATTCCACCGCAGACTCCTCAAACTCTCAAGTTTCACTATACCATGGTTCACAAATGTTTGAAAGTATCTGTCGTTGCCTTCCATCCCCACTAACTTCTTGTCCTTCCTAATATACATAAGTTATGCTCTTACTAGTGAAAACTGCACAAACTGGTACGAAATAGTTGGCATTCGACCCTCCACAATATACAAATTGACTACCGGGTTCTGACATCGTCCCCTCTCCTGTGTTACAGATTATGCATTCAAATGTTCCGAGCGATACAATTTGACCGTCGGGGCCTCACATCTTCTGGGGAGACCTTGTTAGCCTATTTTCGATCCTCTTGTTGACGGGTTCATGAAATCTCCAATTCTTAGTCACTGTTTCGGGTTGGTGCATTTGAACTCTGTTGCTTCTTGTTCCGTGATATACATCTTGTACTCAAAATTTCTGTGATTTATAATTCCACTGTGGAATCCTTAGTGCTTTTCCCCTTTTCTTCTTCCCATGTATTATCTCTTTCTGGTTATGTACTTGGTCACCTTTCTATGATCGTGGGTTCCATCGTTGGTGGGCTGACATATCTTCATCTCCATCTATATCCTCACATGAAGAATCCGATCGACCACTGTTCCTTTCCATAATTAGCCAATTTTATGGCCGCGGTTGCCGGGTTGGCGCTTTTGAACTTTGTTGCTTCTTGTTCCATGATATACATAGTGCACTCAAAACTTCCGTGATCTACAATTCCACCGTAGAACCCTCGAACTCGCAAGCTTCACTCTACCACGACTCACAAATGTTTCAAAATATCTGTCGCTGCCTTACATCCCCACTAACTTCCTGTCCTTCCTAATATACATTAGTTATGCTCTTACTAGTGATATACAAATTTCCCTCTGGATTGTCCTGTCATACCCTCTTCGGTGTTACGCGTATTGCACTCAAAGAGTTCCGAGACATACAATTTGACCCTCCCGCCCTCACCTCGAACAATTGTACCTTGTAACCCGATTTTGAAGCTGCTTTTTCCCGTCCCTGCGACCTATGTACTTATTTCTTAGTATGCAATTAGAAACCTTTCATGCTAACAACCGATCATATAGGAACCGTCAACATTTTCATTAATGAGTGAAACGCTTGAGGAGATCTCCCATTATTACGCATTAAACCAAGATCTGTGGAGAGTTATGTTGTCCCTTCCAATTGTTCATCTCAAACACGGATCGTCGCGTTGGCCCATTCAAGAAATCTACAATGCTTAATCGCTCATTGTTGTATCCGCCATGTTCGCATTTCTATGTATGCAATTACTAGTGTTTAATGTTAACAACACATCATGCAACAACTATCAAAATTGTCATTAATGAGCGAAAGTCTCTAGGAGATCTCCCATTCATACACATTGGACCAAGATTTGCACAACGTTATATTATCCCTTCCAACTTTTCATTTCATTCATCGTTTGGAGCAAACAAAAGTTCTTGTAAACTTATGGCAGCAGGTCGACAAAAGGTTTGTGGAGATACAGTAAATATCTTCGAACATCAGGACTAGAACTTCTAGTGGTCCAGTGCATACTTTTACTATTCATCCTGTTTCGCCCAAAACAAAGTGATTTGGACCTTTGGAATTGCTCGTGCAGGTTGCATCCCTAAGGTTTTTGACTATAAGGAGGTGGTCTCTTGGTGCGTTGAAAAATATATTCCAAGCCAAAGAATTATTCCACTGCGCGACCATTCTCCTATTTCTTTGTCACCTCAGGTCTTCTGCAAGATGTTAAAATTGTTGGAGCCAATATTGACCTTCAGAGGACAAGACTACAAGCAGTTCCTAGAAAAACATTATAATGGGTTGAACATCTTAGCCAAGTTCCTCGAAGACCCGACAACAGTTCCTAAAGATATCACAAAGTTGCAGGTAAGTTCCTTTATAAATCCATTCTGGGAAATTGCTTGGCTGTTTACAAGAATAACTGGACAAGCATCAATGACAAGCATTTCCCATATAATTATTTATATTTTTTACTTCACAGTCAAGGAACAATTCATTTTCGATTGGGGGAAGCTAATTTCCATTGAGATCTGTTCCCAGTTGTCACGATTGAAAGAATTGAATAAATTTTATATGTCATCCTACTTGATTTTCACAATAGTGCATTGTTGTCTGTTTCCAAAACTGTCTCTTTCCAAGAAAATAGACTATGGATTTGACCCAGTAACATTCTGGTACAAGACCCTATGGAGGCATAATGCCTCCCATTGTTTTTATGAAGTTTTTAATGACTTTGTCTCAGTTTTCAAAGATTTATTGTTAGGGAAGGATGCTTCGCCGATGTCTGGCCAGGCAACCAAGTTTTTGAACAGGAAGGGCACACTTGAACAAAAGGAAAATCACAGTGTACTAATGGTCTTTGGCTCAAAGGGAAATCCTGATTTTCTTCCATGCCACATCACATACAAGATGTTTGTTGCAGAAATAGCAAGGCAATACAACCACTGGTTGCATTTTTTCCATGACAAGAAAAAAAAACCAGTTCATTCCTCTGCCCTGGAAAGTCGGGGACTTCGTGTGCAGAAATGTCAACAAGATTGACGAATTTGCCGTCTATTTAATGAAATTGAACCTAACATATGATGCAAGTCTAAAAGGGTTCGACCCTAATGGGATTTTTCGAGAACATTTACTGGCAGTTGGCTTTAATAGCTCTTTTATCCATAGATACTTGACTGAAGATAGGGACAGTGATGACAACAATCCTGCTTTTGGCGATTGTGATGTAGAGACATTGCAAAGCGCAACTGAATTGTACATACAACAAGGAAAAGTATCCGGTGAGAAGAGTGCCCAGTCCCCCGCTAGCACTCCCAAGAGCACGACATTACGGAGCATCGCTTCAACAACCCACCCCAGTAAGAAAGCAACCCATAAATCTTCAAACGAAGGAGGAGATAAGAACCCTCCTCGCATAAAAATTGATATTTCTCACAAAATTCCATTGACAAAGAAGAGAAAAAACAATGCAGGGCAGGGGGACGGACCCGAAATTGAAAGTGAACAGTTGCAACTTGAAATTGAAATTGAGCACATGCACAAATTTGGTCCGTCCGCAATGGAAATAGTTGAGACCGACATTTTTGATGAAGATGAATCCTTTGTATTCCAGAGCATTGTTTTTGACAGCCAATCTAAAAATATGGTCATTGAAAAGAGAGATGTAACAAATAGGAAAGACAAATCTTGCACAGAGATTAACTTTAGGAAAACGCGGTTGTCACAAATCTCTCTATTTCACCACACAATTGGTGATGCTCTTGATGATTCCATTGGAGGAATTGAAGTGGAAAATGCTAGATTGAAAGACCGCTTCAACGAATTTGAGGAGGTCTTCATTGCTACCCCAGAATTTGCCAGTCCTTTAGCAAAAAACGTGCCTACTACCACTGCAACCAAGATGAATGTATCGTCTACCCTCCTTGCATCGTCTAGAGCCCTTGTAGAGAATAACATCAAGAAAATAATGCAGTTAGTTACTGAAGCCTGGGAAACATCATAAAATATAGTTTGCTTCCAAAACAGGGAAAATGATTTGCTCGAACATTTGCAGGCGAATTTAAAAAATGATCAACGTTTCTGTGAACAGGTGCTGACCCCTTTTTCCAACCATGCCATCAACACCTTGGAATTGAAAAGAAGACAAGAGAATCTCCCCTCCCCAAAGCGGACCGAAAAAGTAAAAGCATGCTGGAAAAAGAAAGTTAAGAACCTAGAGCTCATTGTCGAATCATGTAAACGAGCCATATTAGAAAAGGAAGACTTATTCACAAACATGATCCAAATAGATTTAGCCGGAAGTACCAACGAGGTTCAAGACCCAAACTTAATTCTCAAATCCTTGTCAATGACCAAAGAAGCCTTCGATGAACAACTTGATATTTTAAAGGGGTTGTCTTTTGAAAAGTTTTACGACATAGTTGAACATCGTGTAGATGAGCTCAAGCACTGGGTACTGGACTATTTAGCACACAATGAAGAAATTGAATAGAGTCTGCATAGTATTTCAATGGATCTAAGGAAATTAGAAAACGACCTTTACGACATAGAAATCCAGGATGAAATCAACATGGCCCCCATGAGAAGCTACATTGAAGAATGGTTCCAATGGAGAATGGACAACCTCATCCAGGAAGGGAAACAACCGGTTGAGACGATTCCACTGACCATTGACAATAGCAACAAAAACACATCGACTTCATAGTAAGTATATACTATCATCTTGTTTTCTTTATCAATCCAATTATTATACCTCTTTAAATAAAAGATTGTAACCAAACACTCATAACTTCCAATTTCTTTTTTTGAGGTCTTCCTCTCTACCGTCACGTACTTCTTCTTTCAACATTCCTAATTCTTGTACTTATTTCTTTTTATGGTCCACGGGAGCCCCAATCCCAGTCTATATGACAAACACATTTAAATTTCCAGAAATATGTAGTAGGCATTATTATTTTTTGATAAATTTCAAAGAAAACTAATTCGAGAATGCCTTCGTTGCAAGACGTTATTACTATTTGATGTAACAGACATTATCAATTTTTGATAAATTTCAATTTTTTTGTGTGCAGGAACCTTTGTTTAAAAGAAATGTAATTTGGGAATGCTAAATTTTTTGTGTCCTATTCTATGTAACAAGCATTATGTCACAAAATATTTTTATTTTGACGAGTGTTTGAACCTTTCTTTCAAAGAAAACTAATTCGGGAATGCTATATTTTTTGTGTCCTATTATATGTTAATTTTTTTTGTCCAGGAACCTTTGTTGATGTAACATACATTATTACTATTCTATTCAAGACATTATTAGTATTCTATTGTGTTTGAATGTTTCGAACATAAACAAAAGTATGGAAACCTCAACCCCTCTACTTCTTCCTCTTGCAAATTTCATTTCAATGGTGAGGTTATAGAAGGATTCTTTGCTTGTGTTTAGAGGATAGTGTAGCTTTCCTATACTATCAAATTTAGATACTAGGAACCTTTGTTGATGTAACATTGTATTCATTTTTGATAAATTTCAAAGGAAACTTATTCGGGAATGCTAAATTTTGCATAGATACCGCATGTAGTTCAACTTGCTTCCCACTTGTCTGTACTCGATCACATTTATTCCCATTCCAATGTGGCATGGAGTACGCTACCATGCAACACTTATTTAAATGGAGTGCATTGAAAATTATTAATTCTGATTCTTATTCACCTTATATATTTAATCAATTACAAGTATTTGAATATTCTAAATGTAGTCATTTTCATATTTTCTCTAATAATCATGTTTTATCCTTGACAACCCCATTCACAACCACCCTTAACCAAAACTACTATCATTTAAATAAAGGGTATGACATTTACTAAAGACCATTTTTGTCTTCTATATTATCAAATATTGTATGATCCATATGTTTATGTATAAAAAGTTTGAAAAGATAGGAGATTCAGAGAACAATGCACACAAAAAACCTATTTTCTTTATTAAATCACATACATATTTATATATCAAGCTTTGCCTCAAGATAGGTGCACACTGTTAACAACTCTAACAACTTATCGAGAGAATATCTCAACCACACTAAAATATGATCTGATAGTTTGAGAAGATTTCTCACAACTAGCTAGATCTAACAAACCCAAACCAATTCTACTAAAGTAAGCATTAACTCTAACACCCCCCTTTAACAATATGATAGGATTTGAATAAAAATATCCTTGGTGTAGCCAAACAACCAAGTGATAATAGTCACAATGCTGCACATCCCGAAGAGAGGACACAACTTAGCATCTCCAAGGAGGTTGTGACAGTAGAGATAGAAGTTATTTTTGATCATAGACTCGTTGTCAAAAGATAAGGAGTTCTCTTGAGTTGACAGTGACAAGGAATATTTTCCCATTAATCCTCATTTTCTCTTTCCTTTGATAAATTCATAGCTCATTACTCCTCTTAACAACTATATTTGATATTTTTTAATGTATTTCATACTCATTTTACTCATACTTTTATGCATAAAACATCACCACAAAGTATTTAAGAAAGATAAACACAAGACAAACTAAATCCATTTGACACCATGATGTCTATTTATTTTGCCCATACTTTTATACACCATGGTGACATCACCACATAGTGTTTAAAAAACATAAGTCAAAGTCTATGTTTTATGATGCCTATATGTCCCAAATTCCCAATCTTTATCTCAGTGTGTTCATCATGTCCCAACTTATGTTAAGGTGTGCATTATTCTCTATTTATACCTTCAACTTAAACTTCTCTAAGTTCTTTTAAATATATTTATAATACATATACATTTTAACAACTTTAAATAGGTATTCATCTTTTATATATATATATATATATTACGAACTTGCAAGTGATCATATATAGGATTTCATACAAAATAATCTTAAAAATATATTATTATTATAATTATATTCTAATTACTAATTATTAATTTACAAATATTCATTATAATTATAATTATAATTATATATATATATATATATATATATATATGGATTCTAAATCGTGATATGCTATACATATCTACATATCTATACTGCAAAGTCCCGAGACTCCCATATACTTTCTCATTTTCATGTAATACAACTACTAATATATTTTATTTTTTTAATAATTTACATGCCATATAAAACACCATCAAAGCTTTCAATCTGCGTACAGGATCCAAGATGTAAAGAGCAGAACAAGCCTTCAATCTGGTCATACCATCGAACAAGATGAAATGAACCAAAAAAGAAGTCCTGGAGCCCAAGAATAAACAAAGTCCATATGCTTCCTTTCATTGGCTAATTAACCAAGCCATAATGGAAAGCAAAATTAGTACAAATAGTTATTAGAATAACCTTTTAAATTTAAATTGGGGATTCCATGCTGATGCCGTGGAGCTTAGCAAGGACTCCCATGAGAGGAGCATTGATATACGTCGTGGGCTCAAGCTTGCTCGGATCGGCCCTGCAATCCTCAAACCTCTCATAGCGATCAGGCCCTCCTACAACTGCACCTGTTAATTCATTTGGGTTCGGTGCTTCTCTGTGAAACCACACAATGAAACCTTCGGCACATGATATCTTTGTCGACTCCTCGTATATCGAAACTATAGAAGACCCTCTGTGATGAGCTTGTTGTGGATATTTGTCACCAAATCCCACCATGAAAGACATGCCCACAGGATTCTTACCCAATATATAATCAACCTGTAATTACAATATTAAACACAATGTAGCCATTAGCTAAATTATTATTGCATCCAGATAACCAAGGTGGTCTCAGCTCGGATGTGTGAGCAACTACTTTGTTGGTTTCTTCAAATTATCATGATATGAAAACAAATTAAATTAACACAGATTTATATATAAACTTCGAATCTCTTAATTGTCATTCATTAAATAGTTTGCAAAAATAAAAAATCTTAATATGTACTTGTTGTTTGGCAAATGCAATAAGATTGCTTGGTTCATAGATTTGATCGCCACATTGCAGGGATTGCTTGTATCTTGACAATAAGTCACTGTACACTGATACGAGGAATGATGTGCTTGTAGCATATTGTGTATTTGCACCATCTCTGACATATAGCAATCCTCCTGTCCAGGTGCAACAGATTCAACAATGTTAAGGAGCTTAATTTTGCAACCAGGAGCATAAGAAGGGAAACTTTCAATTACCTGGTGTCATGGAAAGTTTGAAGTGAGGACTTTCAGGAAGAACTGAGCAGAGAAACACATCTGCTTGTCTTTTGTAAACTTCCAAGTTGGATTCTCCAGAGAAATATAGCTGCCATGTTTAT
>JASDQU010790085.1:641-12549 GCA_032191745.1 Picea mariana | reverse complement strand
TTAAGGAGCTTAATTTTGCAACCAGGAGCATAAGAAGGGAAACTTTCAATTACCTGGTGTCATGGAAAGTTTGAAGTGAGGACTTTCAGGAAGAACTGAGCAGAGAAACACATCTGCTTGTCTTTTGTAAACTTCCAAGTTGGATTCTCCAGAGAAATATAGCTGCCATGTTTATTAGTTTTATGATATTGTGGGTCAGTTGAAGGTCATGTGATAAGTCTTAAACTGGCTTGAACATATGGTGATTAATATGGTTATGTAGATATCAACTTACACTAGACATGAGGACTTGAACTCCTGCAGATTTGAGATCCCAGCTGAACTCAGATTCATTGGAAGTAGAAAAATTCTGCTGGAGTATGTATTTGGTATATTTTGATAATCCAGTTGTTTTATACAGCCATAACGCTGCCCATGCAAGCTCGTCCTGCATGTTGCCCGAGGAATTATAATAAGGCATCATGAAGTTACTCATTCTGTAGTTTAAATAATGGGATGTTAGTCATGGGACTGTGATTTAAAAAAAAGTGTCATTATTGGGAAAATATACATCATAGCCTGAGAAAGAGCAATAGAAAGGGCATTCTCCATCATATGTTCCACGGTACTGGTCAGCAAAACGAAAGAGCTGCAATAACAAATTACATATTCAATTACGTGAGTGTCATAAAAAAATTGAAGGGGAAATTACATATAAACATTAAATTAACTATCAATTTTGAAAATGCTATGAACCTTTTCAAAATGTATGAATACGTTAGTTATTCAACATATATATTAAATTAAGATAGAAGTTAAAAGATTATTCATTATCAAACAGATTTTTAACAGGTATGATAGATTTTTGAAAGAGGCATTATCTTATACCGATCTAGCTCTTTTGAGGAGACGATGGGAATAAGAATTGTCAATGGTTAGAAAGACAATGGAGGAAGCAGCCAATGCTGCAGCAGTCTCTGCAGCGATTTCTGTCCCTGGAGTGGATTTATCTATCTTGTACAAAGTCCTTGGAGTGTCCATTGTCTCTGGGTTCTGCCARCAGCGATGGTCTGCAGTTGGATCTCCCACCTGAAAGAAAACCAGTCAAACCTATGCTCTATGTTGATCTAATTGTAGTTAGTTAAGTTTGCCCCCAGTGTTTCATAAGAAATCAAAACCATAAAAAAAACCTGTAGATGCAGTCTTAAGCAACTATTTGGTGTGAGCCTTGGGGTGATTTAATTGGGATGTTAATTAGTTTACCTGAACCCATAGCTGGTTTTTAGTGGTGCTTGCTTTGATGAAATAATCAGTACCCCACCTAATGGCATCCCTGACGTTCTCCAATTCTCCAGCTGCTGCAAGTTCATCTTCATAGTGAAGGGCTCCCCATGCCAACATGGTAATGGTGAATGCCATGGGAAGCCCATACTTCACATTATCCCCAGCATCGTAGTAACCACCCACTAAATCCACCTACACAAAAACAAAGTAAAATCCATGTGAAACATCATTGTATCTTTCCAGACATCTCGAGGATCTGGACTAAACATTGAATGCATTATAAAAAATTTCGACACAGAAGGTTGATGGGATCTCAGCAAACCTATCACATTCAAGGAATAATCCTTAATTTAAAATTAACTGATGGTGTTGGTAACTAATGTACCAAAGTATCAGAAATTGGGAGGATCTGGACTAAATAGTAAATTCACCCTATAACATTCAAGGAAGAATCCTCAATTTAAAATTAAGTGGTGGTGTTGGTATCTAATGTACCAAAGTGTCAGGAATGGGCAGGATCTGGACTAAATATTAAATTCACAAATTATGAATGTGGATGGGATCCTAAAAGTGTAGCTAGCTTATAACATTAAAGGTAAAATCTTCAATTTAAAATTAATTGACGAGTCAGTATCTAAGCTATCAAAGCATCGAGAATTGAGAGGCGATTTGACGAATTATTTGTTATGAGGACTAACTTATTCTCGTTTGGATTTATTCCTAGCTTGGGACAATGTCTTTGTTTTGTAGCCATAGAAAATAAAAGAAAAGATTGTTTTGTAACCATAGAAAATAAAATATCTCTTGATTGAAATTAAACAGGATACAGCAATATCTTTTATACACAATGTTGAAATACATGTACAGACAATAAGCTCAATTGTAATTGAACATGAGATAGATGTACATTTTACAAAACAGAACTATACTTTGATGAAATATCTGTACAGACAATATCTATTTCAATTGTACTGCCAATGCCGAGATCTAATTATCACTTTGCAATGATAGTCGAAATACCCCGAACTTAAATCGAGACAATAAGCTCWATTTGAAAATGGGTAACATTGTACATTTTACAAACCAGTAACAATGAAATATTTGTACAGACAATATCTATTTCAATTGTACTGCCATTGCAGAAATCTAATTATCAGTTTGCAAWGATAGTCAAAATACCTTGTCCCTCAATAATCTAATTATCAGTTTGCAATGATAGTCAAAATACCTTATCCCTGAGGTGTAATGTAGGTAAAGTAGTRGATGAGAGARTGCATACCTTATCCCTGAGGTGTWAAGTAGTAGATGAGAGAGTGCAATGTTAAGGCACTSTTTAAGTGAAAKTGCAATGTTAAGGCACTCTTTAAGTGAAARTYACMAAAWCCCTGGAAATACCTTAAATCCAGTCATATTAARAACTGGTATGGTCCARGCAAGGAGTGTCAATCCCACAGATCARGAATAGTATAACCCAAAAAAAAATAATYAAAATAYCTCTAAAACAGACATACTAAGAAAGAAAGAGAACAGACATCTATGTATATTGTTATGTGGCTGTAGCCATTTGGGTAGAGCAGACCATAATGAGAATGGAAACCAGTTACCAGAAACACTCCATAACTTCACCAGTGAAACGAATCTGATTTAGCCTGAGTATGGCCGTCTCAAAAATATAAAAATCCGAAGGCAGGCAACCTGTGTTCTCTAATTAAAAAAGCTGTAAACTTTCATATTAGTAGTCTATATAGGCCAAATTTATATGAACTATGCATAAGTTGATATTATTTTCTCATTTTGGGTAAGATTAACAACACTTCCAAAGCATTCAGGATCAGGATCAGATGGAAATACCAAAAGGAGTAATTATATTATTACATTTTGGATGTGTCCATCTGTGAGAGCAGAATCTCCTCTCCACTTGATCCTGTTGCTACTGCTGGACAGTTTTCCTGAACGTTGAGCTTCCAGAAACATAATAGATTTATGCAGAGCATCTTTGTAGTCAAACTCACCCAACACAAATTGATGATCAGCAGACAGCACTGCAGCAAGAATTATACACAAAAACCTTCCAACAGTAAGCCTGTAACCCATTCCTGCTGCAACTGATTACTTAATCCCAACAAAGATAAAGAACAACCTGCAGATAAAGCTACCAAATTTGATGCTTATATATATATTTCTTCTCACGTTAGTGTAGTGATGAATAGAAATGAATTGGAATCGAAGAATAAAGTGAAAAAGCAGTGGAATTGTGATTTCTTCGTTCGCATTTATGTTTTACGTGGGGTATGTACAGTTTTTGAAGGACAAAATATTGGCTTATTTCAAGGACTTGGGAACGTTTGCGAGTGTCGGTTGCCTGATACGAGCAACACGTGAAGGAGGAAAATTCCCTCAAAAACATAAACTGAATAGTGACCGTGTCGGTTGCCTACAAGGACGTCATCATCACCATTTCTTTAAAACCCTACAACCGGCACAAAGTAGGGTCATTAACACTTAATTTTAGAATACAAAATCTTAAATTTTTATAAAAGTTAATTACAAAGTTTGGTCGTTGTCTAGTTGTTCCTGCTAAATGTTTTTTTAGCAGGAATTTGGTGATATAAATTTATATTAATCACTAATTTTTGTTGTTCAAAATTTATTTCTGAATATAGAGATGGATTTAACATGTTGAAAAACTCTTAAGATATTTGGATTATACAAAAATAATCACTCAAATATACTAATCTAACAATTTCTCACTGGATTTAGGGCTCCCCAAAAATCTCTCATTTCCTAGAAAGTTTAGCCTATAACCAAAATTTGTGGTTGAATGAAAAAATAATCAAATATTATATAAATTATTAAATGTTTTCAATTTTATTTTTATTAATGTGATAATATAACATTCTTCAAACTAAATTATAAGAAAAATAAAATTATTTTTCTTATTACAAAATTTCAAAATACAAAATCTTAAATTTTTAAGACAAATAATTACAAAGTTTGTGGTTCAATGAAAAAGTAGTCAAATTTAATATTAATTATTAAATACTTCCAATTTTATTTTATTAATGTGATAGACAAATATAACATTCATTAAACTAAATTATTAAAAAAACTTTATTTCTCTTATTACAATCCTTTTAATGATGGACATTTCCCAAAGTGTTACTTATTTTCAATTTTATTAGCTTCATTTATAATAATTAATAATTAAAATTGTTATTTTCTTCAAAAAATTTTTGGGAGAAAACTCTTAGTTGGCCCTCATTATGGAGTATAATTCAAAGGGGAGGTTCACCAATAAAATTGGCAGGGGATTTGACCCCAAAACCTCTTACATTATAACCAAGTTACTCATCCACTCAAGTTAATCTAACAAGCTTAAATAATTGAAGATGATGATTAAGTCCACTAAGACAAAAATTAGTCTATCTAACTTTAAGGAAAGTAAGAAATTATTTGGATTTTTTAAAAATGTTAGGACCTTAAGAAAAGTAAGAGATTACTTGGATTTTTTAAAAATGTTAGGACCTTAAGAAAAGTAAGAGATTACTTGGATTTTTTAAAAATGTTAGGACCTTAAGAAAAGCAAGAGATTACTTGGATTTATTTAAAATGTTATTTTGATGATTGAAAAGCATTAAGACAAGCGTTCCAACATCACTAAAGTTGTGATGACTTAAAAGGTTAGGATTCCAATAAAGAATTCAAAGTGTCTCAAATTGCTATTTATTGTTATCCTTTTTGTCGCTATCTTAATAATAGCTTTTAAGTTCTTCATTATTGTCCATTTGTCTTCTTTTCTGGTTTCCTTTACTTTTTGAACCTCCTTCCTTAATTCAATTTGATTTTCGGGAATGAGGATTTTCATTTATAAATATTTCAAACCCTTAATCTCTCACTTTTATTAAATATGTTATATTTCAAGGCACTTTTGTTCAACTCATGATTTAACTATATAAACTTATTCGTTCCCTATTTAAACTTATATTAAATTTATTTAACATGATATTTATGATATTTATTAAGATTAATTATAATGAAAATGAAATCGTGACAATTAACACTATATCCACTTACCAATAAACCAAGTTTGTATTAATCTATAACCTCTTCATTTCATCCTATTTTAAAATAAATTATTTTTATAAAATTAAAATTTAAAATTTATTAATAACAATTACAAAATTATACTATATCAAATTTGGATTTAATTACATTGATGATTATATTTTTCTAAATCTATCATATAAACACATCACACAATACCATGATCAGTAAACCAATAATGGCATTCTCTTCTTTTCATATTTTTATCAGTAAACCAATAATTGCATTCTCTTCTTTTCACATTTTTAATGTAAAACTATATAATATCAAAGTTGGATTGTGTTCATTGTACTTTTATAAATCTATCATGTAAGTAGATCACACAATACCATGATTACTAAATCAATAGTTGCGTTTCCTTCTTTATACAATTTTTTTTTAATCTAAACGTACCACACACCATAATTGGTATTTCATTTCATCTTTTTAAAAGTAAGTATAAATTAGGAATGGTATTTCATCTTTTTAAAAGTAAATATAAATTAGGGAAATAATTGCTTAAAGAAATATTCTCCATTTTAATTTTTAAAAATAAAATTTGGAATTATTTTAATGTGGATAATTAACACTTTTTTTTATGTTTTTTTTAACTTATTTCCTTTCCTAAATGAGGTATTACTTCCTTCTAAATAACTCAAATCTTTCTACATTGATGTAATTTTATGGGGTGTAATGTCATATTTTTCAGGTATTACTTCCCTCTAAATAACTCAAATCTTTTCACATTGATGTAATTTTATGGAGTGTAATGTTATATTTTTATTTTTTTTCTCTTCTTGATATGAATCTATTTTTTTCATTGATATTTTTTAGAAGGAACAATAAGATGGGGATCTACCTTAACTTGATCTATGTCAGTAACTTTCTCTATATGATTTATGCCAAGTGTTTGTGTTTCTACTTTATCTTATTTGCCTATGGAGGAATCATCCTCTTCTATCATGAGTGATGGTTCTCTTCTACACCCTTCCACCATGTAGGTTTACAATTTTGTTTCTGAATTTTTTCTCCTAAAAGATGGGAGAGATTTCCTAGTCACCTAGGAGGTTCATTTCCAAGACGAGAAGAGGTGCTTATGACACATTAGTGACAACATAAAACAAAAAAATAAAAATTCATTGACTTGGAGGAAACATTTGAGGTACTTCCACTATGAATTTTAAAATGTCATAATAAGATGGAATGGAGCAAACCAATTTAGATTTCAAAATATAGATGTAATTGTTTTAAGAAAATACTATAAAACTAAATGAAATTCTAGTTTTTTTTTTATAACAATGGAATATTATTTCTTTTGCAAAAATAATGCAAATTCTTATGCATCTACACAACTTTATTATGTAAATGATGGTATTTTTCCAAAAAAATTATACTAGTATAGAACATTTTATAGTAGTGTAGCAGTGCTTTTGATTTTTTTCTTTTCTTTTTAGTTATTAACATGAACAAAGACCTAAGGGGTGGCAAGTGCAAGGGAAGGGGGGGTAAATTCTGGAACTTACGGAAAAATACAAAGAATGGGGACTTTCACCAACTATTGAAAAAAAAGTATAGAGAATGGGGAGAATAGTCCACCAACCACTGCCAACACTGAACCCAAGGAAAAATCTAAGGATCAAGGAAGCCTAAAAATAAATGAGAACATACCTAATTCATGTTGATTTCGATATAAAACCAAGTGAGAAGTAAAAAACAGGTAGAATAGTCAACCAACTACCGTTTGCATGAAACCCAAGGCAAACTATGAGAATCGAGGATAGCCTACAAATCCTTGAGAGCATACTTGTGTCACATCAAGTTGTTAGCAATGCATAAGGTACATACACAGATATTGTAAGCATAAGAATAGTTTGCATATCACAACATACATTGCTACAAGCTTCAAGAAATACTATGAATGGAGAGAAGAGTCTACAACCATCCAAAACTTGCATGAGTATAAGAACTCAACTAACACTATCCTTTATTCATTATATGAAGATATCTTACAATGTCAAATAAGAACCATTTGCAAGAGTGGGAATGATTTCTTTATATAATGTCCTATGTGGCCTTCTACCTATTTGACTCTTAGCCTTCCCCTTTTTGGCTCTGGGCTTTCCTACTCTACTTTACAAACTTTTGTCCTCATCCCAAAAAGCATGATGAAGATATATTTATGACAAAAAAATATTTAAAATTAATTTTTTTCTCACCCATGTACATATTCACTCGAAAGTTTGTCCTCTAGTGCTTACAAGCCAACACAACTTTATGCTCTATACATTGCAGTTCAATGACCTTCAAGTTGCAAGACTCCTGTTGTTTTTCTTGAAATTTGTGTATTCTTGGATTGTCTCCCTTGCTTAGTCTTCGTGGATGGAGGTCACTCAGTGTTTGTCCCATTTGTTTATTGTACAAGCTTTCCTTGGATATCTTCTTTGCAATTTGATCATGTGTGTAATGATTTTCCCTAATTAAAATTTTGATTTTAGCTTCTTCCATTCGACCTTGATGCCTTCAAACAACTAGTGAAAATTTACAAAAAGGAATTCTTGATACATGAATTTGAAGGTTCATCATATCACAACATCCTTGATTGGTGGGATTTATTTTTCTTTTGTTAAAAATCTACACAATACACATGAGAGCTCCATTTCAGTTATGGATGCCTTAAAAGTTTCCCTACTCCATTAATAACTTGATCTCTCAAACAATGTGCATAAGTTTTGGGGGAGAGTTTAAGACAATAAGATTTTTTAAATCAAAATCTTTATAACCAATGTGAATAGCAATTGCTCTGGAAAGGGCTTTCACACAAGAGAGCTTTCCCATGCTTCCCCACCACATGTTTGCACATAAAATCTGCATACACAATATAAGCAAATTTATGTTCCATTTATTCCACTGAATTTCAAAGGAAACTCCTAAAATGTCTACATTAAATGAGAATTCCTTCAAATCAATGTCATCAAGCATTTGAATGAATGGAGAATTTTTTGAGAAAATATCACCACAACGTAGATGAGAATTCCATGGGAAGTATATCAAAATGGATATAGAATTCCACTTTGCAAAGCATGTCATTCAATGTTGCAATCTTCATAAAGCTCAATCAATGTTGCAATCTTCATAAAGCTTTTGCATGTGCTCAAGAGTGATGGTGAGAGTAAAAGGAATGAGGCATGAGCCATTTCATTTGTGTGAGTGTTTGTTGCTCGATTGTTTTTTCTTTACCACTTCATATGAGATCATTTCACACCAAAGAAGTAAGCTTGAAATGAAAATCCTCTTGTATGTTCTTTCCTCCAACCTTGTCTTTGTAATTTCATGAAATCAAAGTGATTCAAATAGGAGTAGCAAACTTTTGAGGCCATTACTCCAAACCCTTCATAAAAATTTTCAATTAAAACTTGAGCATGAGATCAAGCTATCAAAAAATAGAAAATCAACCAATTGTTTTATGAAGCCTTTACACCAAATATTTCTCGCATATGAGCAACAACTTCCGAACATGGGATCTACAAGATATAGAAAATGCATAAATGAATTACTAGGGAAAGGGGAACTCAATAGAACTGAAGCTTGAAGCTTATTAAAAAGGAAAAATGAATGCTCAAAACAGTAAGCTTAGGAGAAGAGATTTAAATGTAAACAAGAATGCCTCTGAAGAATTTATCAAGATGGATTGGTATTACCATTTCACTTCCTCATTTGCAAGAAGAATGTTGAAACCATTCTTCTTTTGGTTCCTTTTTAATAACTCTTAGGCTCTCTTCCCTTCTTCCCAGAAATATACAAAATTCCACACAAAAGCTTCTTCAAACATTCATTGTGAATGCTTTGCAATCTATAGATAACAAACTCCTTTATGCAATTGGCATATAAGTTCTCATACACTATGCATATTTTTGAAGAGGGCTTTAAGATATGCATGTGAGCCATTGAATTAGCAACAAGCTTTTATGAATCAATCTCTTTGCAAAAAAAATATAAAAGCAATGGCTCAACCAAGGGCTTTCACACAAGAGGCCTCTTTCATGCTACTTCACTACAACCTCTCAAAATCTTCACATAAACGAGCATGCCATTAATCCAACTTGCATTTGAAGAAAACTTATAAAAATTGCAGCATTAAATGAAAAGTTTTCTCGAAGGTAATGTCATTAAGCTTCAAAGGGAAAACTCCCTAAGATTCTTGGATGTTTATTCCACAAGGTGCACCATACAATCATGCACTCGCACAAGGAATGATTGTGAACGAAATGAATGAGGCACGCTCTTTGTATGGTTGCTACTCCATTCTTTGTTCTACAATCTTCATGAATGAAATGATTTTTAACACAAGGAAAAGACCTCAAATTCCATTCCTTCTTTGTATTTTGTTTTTCTCAATTCTTTGCTCATGACATGAAAGGGATTCAAACCAAGGAGAAAAATTCAAATGTCATTTCTCCAAGCTCCTCACAAAATCATACAATCGAAACTTTGAGTATGAGATCAAACTACCAAATGAAAAGATTATCAAATCAATGGTTTTACTAATCTTTTCCACTTGGAATTAGAATAGTGTTCATTCAAGCAAAGATAAAAAAAAAATGGCAAATGCGTGGAGAGATTGCTCCGGTAAAGGTTTATCAAATAAATTATTATATGATTTTTTTCCCTTGAAAATTTCTCAAACAAAAAAAGCTTGCAACCATTAAAAAAGATAATCACCAAAAAAGTTATGAGCAAATTTTTTTATTGGTCATCAGGGTATAAATTTGACTGGAACTCCTATCCGTCAAGTAAATTTTTTATGATTGGTTTCATCTTAAAAATGTCCATCCCGTGATGTTTTATTTTTATTTTTGCTCGTTATTTAAATATTATGTGTCATATGTGTTTTTGTTCATTTTTATTGTAAATACAAAAGCATCATGGGCACAACATAAAATTATTATGAAATTGCATTTAACTTAACATCATCAAAGTGTTTCACATGGAATACAACACCATTAAAAACATAAACAAAAAATCTTAACATATTACCTTGATATAGCAGATTGCACACAGTTTCAATTTTGAAAATCACCAAATAAGAGGTTCGAACTTCTTTCTATGCCTCAATTCCTCATATTGTTTTTTTAAATAACAACTACTAATGTTTTCTAAAATGAAATAAAATAGAGCTTGTGAGAGACCGATTACACCCATGTTTATTTTGTTTATTTTTATTATCAAGATTCATGAAGACATTAAAAACACAAGTGGGAAGGTATTTAAATGTGGATTCTCAAAAACCAAATACAATGAGAAAATAAGTGTCGAAGAAGGTGTTTTCTAGCTTCAGCGAAATAAAGACAATTTTCATCACTGCAATTGCAATTTAATATTAATGTGCCTTACCTTTCTGGATATGTTTTTAAATCCTTGATCTTTTCTTCTCTCTCAACTTTCACTTTTCAACCTGCAGGATGTGACACAGTGCAATTTCCAAAGAATCCTCGTGACTTGTAAGTTGTGAGAGTGTAGATGCACATCTGCAGAGTCTATACTATAATATTTGTAACTTATGCAATGTGATATGCATACAACTTGCAAGTTCCAACCTCCACATGCTATAAAATTTATAACTTGTACTATGCATAGCCTTTTCTTTAGAATTTATAACTTATGTTAAGTATGTTTTACACAAAAATTAGCATTCAAAATTAGGAAATTGTTATTATATTATATTATATATTATAATATATATTGTTATTAATAATATATTGTTATTATATTATATTATATATTATAGTATATACTGTTATTATATTATATTATATATTATAATATATAATGTTATTATATTATATTATAATTATAATATATATTGTTATTATATTATATTATATTATATCTTATAATATATATTGTTATTATATTGTATGGATAAGGACAATTTTTTTTTATTTTCCCAGTGATTTCAAAAATTAAGTGAACATCATTGATGAGGTGTAAATTTAAAAATTGTCGGTATTTGACGATTAAAAATGGAAAAAACACTTATCAAATTTAACAATTGCTGGTCATGATTTCATCATAAAAATTCTACATTCTCATTTCACTTTTTTATTGCAAAGTAGAGCACTAAAACCACAAGACAAGGTAAAGTTCTTTCTTACTCCTCTTGAATACTCACACTTGATTCTTTCTTCTCTAACAATGCCTAATGATCCAACACACATTCATCTTGATTTCTGTTTGATTTCTCCAGTATTTGGTGTTCCTCTGGCAACCAAGGCAATGAGAAAATGATCTTCTCGGATAATGGATAGCTTTGGACTTTAAGAGGCTCATCACCTTCACATGTAGGCTGAAAACGCATTACAAAAGGGTTTCTCCATCTCATTTTCTCACACCAAGTTGTAACTTGCAAGCTACCATTAAAGCTTGAAATTTGTAGCACACCCATTTCGGAACTCTGGGCTTACTCGCGCTCTGATACCAATTTGTAGTGTACCTTTTTGCTTACCAAGGCTTTTAACGCACTTTGTAACATTCTGTACACACTTACGTTGGATTTACATAACAC
>JASDQU010790084.1:86167-108205 GCA_032191745.1 Picea mariana | reverse complement strand
TTGCTTCTAAAAAACAACATCAGTGGGTTTAATGGCTACCCCTAGCCGAATGGTGGTACAACACTTCCTACCATACAGCTACTCGCATGACTCCTTTTGAAGCAGTATATGGACAGAAGCCACCTTCAGTTCTCTCATACTTACCAGGTACCTCGAAGGTCTAGGCAGTTGACCAAACACTTACAGTTCGAAAGGATATTGTTCATACCCTTAAAGAGAACTTGGTCATGGCACAAAATCACATGAAGAAACAAGCAGATCAAGGTCGCTCTGAACGTCAATTTGTAGAAGGGGATCAAGTGTTTCTACGACTACAACCATACAAGAAAACTTCCCTCAAGACCGAGCATTGTCAGAAGCTAGCGCCCAAATTTTATGGTCCTTACACAGTTCTCAAATGTGTGGGACAAGTCGCATATCAGTTAGCTCTGCCCAGTCAATCGAAGCTACATCCAGTTTTCCATGTTTCATGCTTAAAGAAGGTGATTAGAACTCGGTGCCAAATTCAAACCAACCTTCCTGAGTTAGATGAAGAAGGATCCATTTGGTTACATCCAGAAGCGGTTGTGGACCAGTGTGAGCATCGCCTGTATCAACGAACCATCAAGGAAGTGCTAGTCCAGTGGAAAGATACGAATCCAGTAGATGTCACTTGGGAACCAACTACCATTCTGCAACAGTTTCCTCATCTCAAGCCTTGAGGACAAGGCTATTTTTAAGGGGGAGGACATGTTAGGGTCCTAACCTGCACATAGTAGATTAATATATTTGGATGTAATAAAGGTCAATATTAATAAGGCCTTTCAATAAAATAGAATAAGGCGGATGTAAGAAGACCCAATAGAAGCTTTCGCTTCTAGAAGGATCTTCCTCTAGATGCTTCTCTTGATAGATATTTTGTATAAATAAGGGTCGAGGGTATGAAAACCCTAGCTTGGAGATTTTTGTAACAGAGCGCTGCTCGATTGGAGGTTTCCCCCTCAAAGAGGCCTGTGAACATTGCTTTCTGAATCAAAGTGCTATTTCTATTGTTGTTCTTATATCATTTCTGTGTTATTGTGGAGATTATGCTGGATATTTTACTGTTATTCTGCCATTTCTAACATTTTATTTTTGTTCTACATATTTTATATATCTGGTATCTTGCATAGGTTAACCTGGGACCCAAAACCCCAAAATGGATTAAGGTAAAACATAATTAATTAACGTATAAACTCAATTTATTAACAAATAAAACACTTTTATTTTACCATTGATTTTATGCTGATTGCAATACAGGTGATTTCAAATTTCTTTTCCGATCACGAAAATTGACCATTAATGTTATTAAATGACCAGCCTAGGGAAATAATTTCAAATAAGATCCTGCGTTAATTCCCAAATATTTTTATTAAAAGAATTAAATGTATTGTCAGTGAAGGTATATGCAAGTCGAGGCATCTAAGGCAAGAAAGACTTTTTCATTTTAAATTACATTCATGTTTTGGTAGAGCTTGCTTAACAAGATACTCAGTCCTGTGCATGTTCTGTGACAAATAACAGGTTTTTAAGAACTGCTACCATGCCACCATGAAATGAAGCTAAAGAAACTAGTGAGAGTTCAGGCCAGAGTTCAGAGGTTATCTCCGACACCTCACCCAGAAGTATAAACACATTTAAAACCTGGACGAATGTATTCAACATCCTACAGTACGAGCTGGTAAACTGCCCTGATGATTCAAGCGACAATGAAAAGGAAGACTTATCTACCAAATACAAGACTATTTCTCAGGCAGAGATACATAATGTAGCAACAAGGCCTAGTCTTTTACCGTACAATGACATGATTAAATGGGCACTGGATCATATGGATATCCCAACTAGAACTATTTTCAATTCTCAAAAGGTAGTTGTTGGGTCATTTCGGCTGGAACACATACAGGTGATGTATAAACTGTCTTCAATGCCAAACTTCGTTTATAATGCCATTTTTCTAGATAATTTTAGCAAGAAGGAGTGTGATCAATATGGAAATAATCTTTTTGAATTGATTAAAGACTGGTGCTCACGCCCCGAAAAGTTCAGAGTTGATTCTCATGGAATATACTCAATCTCATCGCTAGAACCACAGTTCATGTATATAGCCATGATGATGTGCAGACTTTATGGAAAAGAGAACACAACCCATTTCTTTCTATCATGGGTACCCATTATACACATAATGGCGGAAGGTTATTCTTTCGATTGGGCCAAGATATTGTCGGATGATCTAACTAGTGAAATTGCAGAATAATAGACAAAGAAAGCCAAGGGGAAATCAACTTCATTTTACATGTCAGCTTATATCATGGATGCCATCTATTTCATGACGACTTTCCCGCTGATGGGTTGAAGCTGGACTCCAAATAGTGCAGAACCAATTCATATTTATCATTCAAAACTCTGGCAAGACAAGGAAAATGATTTCTTTTATGAAATATGTAATTGGGTAGCAGTGCCGATGCACATTGTTATTTTTGGTCACTCACCTCCTAGAATTTTAGACAGAGTTGTGGCTAACCTGGATAAAGTGGCAGACTGGTACATCGAGGAACACTTCTCTTATATCATAGTTTTCGGTTCCTCAGTTCCTCCATATGCTTTACCGCAATTTTTACCAAATCGACTGGTGTGCTGCGAGGTTGCACGACAAATTGTACTTTGTGGGATTAGCAAAGAGCTCAAAGAAGTGCAGAAAAAGGTATGGCCATCTTTTCCCTTATAGATTGGTGCATTTTCTTTATTGAATTTCGGCCACTCCAAATTGGAGGCTTTGACCTTAGAAGAAATAAAACTTGTTAACATTGAATTTAAGAAGCACAAACCGCAGAAGGTCATGGGTAACCATATGCCTAGTTGCAATATTAAAAAGTATGAACATGAAGAATCCCCTCAGTACACAATGTCTCGAGGGGTGATATATTACCAAGAAGTTCTGAGCCGAGTTCGATCTCTATCACCCGATAAAATGATTGTTTTTTACAACTTCCAAAGCATCGAAGAATTAGTCTTCTAAAAGTGTTACAAGAGGGAAATCCAATGTCTCCTGCTACAAAGCAAACAGAGACCTAGAATCCAGAAGTTGGAAGATCTAGCAAACAAGAAGCCCTAGAAAACTCAGAGAAATCTGAGATCTCAACTTAGAAAAAAGATATATCGGCGATAGAGGTATCAGATGACTAGGACAAAGATCAATGAGAGACATTAATAAATCAATGAGAAGATAGGCCATTGTCTTTATTAGATAAATCAACTACAGATGGAACCAAAAAATAGTTATCTACAGAAATTGGCATCCCCATTCAGGTTGTCATGCCATTGAAATTCATCAGAGGAAACCTCAATGCAGAGGTAATACTCATAGGATATCTCATGCCTATCCCTATTGAAGATATACCTCCCTTTGATTTCTTTTTCAGTAAGAAAATGAAAGCTGTGGTGAAGAAATAAATGCACCAGAAAGAGGGTGAAATGATAAAAAAGAACATAGTACTATTGGATGGACAAAATTTGAAAGAAGAAGACTTTGCTATAGAGGTAGCAGGCTCCTTGGGAGCTTTTGCAACATCTAACCTATTCTCAGTTGATAATTTGAAAGAAATACTGAAGCAGAGGAATCAGATGATAAGTAAGTTTCAAAAGAAAATAAGGAATACAAAAAGAATGTTCGAGATGAAGTGAATAAGGGACTGGAACAGGCTAGAGCTAGTGATAAACAAAAAATCCAAATGCTCAAATCCAATATTGATGATATGCATAAGAATATGCAAGTGAGTGAAAGACAGACTATCCAACAAGATGAGTTCGTAAAGCAATTACAAGACAAGGTCAGTTCCACTGAGAAAATGGTTGTGGATATAGCACTGTTTCAAGCTCAAGCATTGGAAGTGCTAAAGAAACTAGAAATAGCACAACATATCCTTTTTTCTAAGGTAGGAATCATCCAAATTCATTTTCGGGAAGTAAACCAATCATTGGACAATATTGGTTTTAGAGAAAAAAATGCTACTACAGCCCGAATCACTTTTCAAGAAGCGGTCGTGTCATCAGCTAAAGAGTAAATATCTGTAATTCCCAAATTGACTGTTCTAGAAGAGGTCATAGGTGATATAATATTAAATACATGGGAGGCCAATATAACCGAGAGTAAAAGAACAACCAAGGAAATAAAATAGGATTGTGAAAAGGTTTTTCATTTTCTTAGCAAAGAATCACTAGGCCTCAGAAAGGATGATGGTTCTGAAATACTAGGAAAAATCAATATTGTAAAGCATCAAATTGACGTCAAAGAAAACTTAGAGGTAGCTCAAGATGAAATTTCACATCTAAAGCAGGTTGACATCGCTCAAATAGATAGATGGCTGGTAAAGCCAAATTTATAGCTACAGTCAATGATTTCTAAAGATAAAAGGATAGAAGACAGGTTGCCACAATTCCAAAAAAAGTTGTATCTTTTTTAGGCTAAATATGTGATAGAACCTTCTAGACTAGTAGTACAATTTCTAAGCAGGTGTGTGGAATGTCTTGAGTGAGGAAAAGGGAGTACTTCAGAGAATCAATTAAGTAACATGTTCATATTTGTTTCTGTCGGTATGAGAAAGAGATAGAGAAGAACCAAGTGAAACGGTTCCAGTTTTCATTTTGTAACCGTCATTACCTAGGAATAACGAGAATTCCAACCGCCTAGGGTTGAGAATCTCTTGTATAAATATATTTTCAAAAGACTAAAGAGGGATTGGACTTTTTCCATATATAATTGATAAATCTCTCCTCCTTGAGGATTAATACAAATACAGATCAAAGATTCCACATTTCGTTCATTTGAGTTATGTGTTCTTTTGTTTTTCCATATTCTAGTATCTTTTTGTATATCTCCTTGATGAATGCTTGATCACAATTTAGTACAACATCTACTGTGGTTACTTTTCATTTAGTAATTTAATAGCTCATAGATTTTCCTCTGTTTTACTGTTAGTAAATACAAGACCTATGAGTTAATTGGACTGCTACATTATATGCTTCATTAAAGGTTATATCATCTATTTTATTCTCCTGTAGCAAAGTAAGATTCTTATGTAATCGATGCCTTGATTTGTCTAACAACTTTATTTTTTTCTCTCATTACACCAATGCTTTTAATTTTAACTCATACATGAAAGACAACCTCTGATATGTTATGTTGTTAATTCATTTGTATGAATTTTTCTCACATAATAGAGGTAGAAAACACAAACACTAAAAACCTCCTTTATTTCTGGATGCCTTGACGTTATACTTTGAAGCCTTAAGTATAAACTCAGGAACAACAATAAATTAAAGATAAAATTGTAACTAATTTAGAAGAAGTTAGCATGGAAATAAGATATGATTCACTTTCATTTGAGTGTCTTGAAAAATACACTAAGGAGGTCCTAGAAAAATACCCAAGGCATATCATGGCACTAAAGAAAATACTCATGAAGCAAGAAGAAGAGATCAAGAAACTAAAGAATGATATAACTAGTCAAGTAGAAGAAAAGAATAAGGTAGATGATGAGCTTAGCAAAAGCCTTGAAGATTTTAAAATCAATGTAAATTTAAGGACTCAACTTGAAGAATCCAAAAGGGTAGCGAAACTATTAAAGAGTCAAGTAAATGAAAAGGAAGAGTCATGTCATAAGTTGGAAGCTGAAGTGGTTGATTTCAGAAACAAAGTAGAGAACTCAAATACTCATACTGGTTCATGAACAACTTAACAATATTGAATGAAATCTTGGATAGTCAAAGATCTGCACCAAATGATAAATCATGTCTTGGATACAACAAGGAAGCTACACACCTTGAAGCCAACACTTCTAAGAAGCATGAGGTAACTCCTTCATTCTCAAAAGGTGGAAGCAATGATGCAAGTCAACCATCTATACAAAGCAAGGAAGACATCAAGAAGCCATCTTTACACCTCAAAGCAAATTCATAAGAGAGACAACTTCAAGGTGGACACCAAAGGAAAGTTATGAAAATGTTTTTCATGGTCACTTCTTCTCATGTAATGAATATGGTCACAAAGCTTTGGATTGCACACATGATGCAAAGAAAGATGTTGGAAGGTTTCATAACACCCTAATATGTTGGATATGTAATCAAGTGGGACACATTGTTGTTCATTGTCACACCATGAGATGCTACAACTGCAGTGGGTTTGGCCACAAATCCTAGGATTGTTGGAACACAAGAAGACAATCCATGAGGAGTGCTTCATATAGCATCACAAGAATAATAAATGAAACTAGGAAGAAATACAATATTGAAAACATGGAATCTTGGAGCTCAAGTTCTAAGAAGTTGGGACACCTTCAGAAGTGGATAAAGAAGACTGGACAACCAGAACATAATGGAAGCCATGAGGTAAGCTTAATATTGAAATTTTCTGAAGCATACACAAGCTCCTATGGAAGAATTTATGTACATATGCGAGGTGACCTATAGAAAGGTCATGTACATACGTGAGTTGTCTATGGAACAAGTCGTGTACCTGTGGTAAAAGCCTTGGAAAAGAAGGCTATGCAGATGAGTTGCAACATGGTTTGATGGTATAACTTTGTTTTGCAGGGTCTGACTATATGCTTATATGATTGCATATGTATGTATGGTGATGACATATGGTTGATTGTTGAAGAATATGCTTGATTCCTATATTGAATGTATGGTACTAATGCTAGAGTGCGGATTGACGAATTTTTTTTTTTCGAGGAACAGTGTTGGTTATGTCAGTGAAGTTATGGAACTTTGGTTATGATATATATCATGATGATATGATGATAGCTAGAGATATCATTGAACTATTGAGAAACACTTTTGGTACATGTCTATAGATACTATTGGATTCTTAGTACTTGTTGTATTGAATGGTTTTTGAGGAAGATCTGTCATGGTACATGGCTAGTACATATGTGAGCTCCATTCATATATCTTATGATGTGTTGTTAGAGGCATATTTGTTGGATATCTTGGTGTATGCACTTGGAATGTGGTTGAGATACATATTGGGACATGTAGTTGATAAGTTGATAAGGTTATTATGTTGTAGATCATTAATGATTCATAGTATGACCTGTAGTTGATACATGATTGGTACATTGGTTGAGGAACTTGCTAGCAATATGAGTGAAACATGGTTTATGGTTGATATGGCATAAATGTATGGGAACACATTTTGATTATGATTCATCTTGTTGAATTTGGTGCATGGTTGATGCACTTTCTAGGTACATGTAGTAATACATGTTTGATTCATGGTTGATG
This sequence comes from Picea mariana, assembly GCA_032191745.1. Taxonomy (NCBI): domain Eukaryota; kingdom Viridiplantae; phylum Streptophyta; class Pinopsida; order Pinales; family Pinaceae; genus Picea; species Picea mariana. The sequence continues at coordinate 100,906 of JASDQU010790084.1, read as the reverse complement.
CACTTATAGATGGTAGATGATTGTGGGTGATAGTACTTGGTTAAAGTACACCATTGGTATTAATTTTTCAGCATATCATTTTTGGCACATGATGTATGGTATGAATGGTTGATACACTAATTGGTACTTGGTGGTTGAGATACATTTCTTGACACATGGTTTGTGGCACTTGGTTCATGGTAGAGGCATATCATGAGTGATATGACACTTGTTTGAGGCACATGGTTGGCATGTTGATAGAATCATATGGTTGGTACAAAGTTGACACATGTTCTTGGAATAAGGTTGATGCACTCCATTGATGATATATTATGGTATATTGTATGTTATTGATGTACATGGTTGATGTACATGGATTTTGTGCATGGTTGACACACAATATGGCATATTATGTACATGGTTGATGTTTTTCTCATGATTTGATATTCATTGTTGACATATATTTTGCTTCATGATGTATATTTTGGCATGAGTCTGATGTATGGATAGGTCCAAGGATCGTCATAGGAAGAGAATATCATTCTTGGGAATTTGATCTATGTTCCAATTGAGCAGTAGAATTTTTAGCAAAAAATGTATTATAGAGAAGATAGGGGGAGACATACCCACATGGTAAGTTATTGTTCTTCCCATGATTGGTTTCAACAACATCATTCCAGGAGGAGAGATGATTGGAAGCCATGCCATTAGAATTGCATCAAAGTGATATCCATTGTCCAAAGAGGGAGATATTATTTAGAGCAATCTCAAAGAAATCTAGATAGGGGGAGCAACCCCAAGAAGAGTTTAGGCAGGGGAAGCAGCCCCAAGGAGAGAAATACCCTTTTCCATTGATGTTAAAGGGGGAGAGATATCCACATTTATGTGGAGAGATGAATATTGAGGTGGATCATTTCCATGTCCAAGTGTTCCATCAATTATTGGTGTTGACATCAATTTTGGTGTTTCCATCAATGCCAAAGGGGGAGATTGTTGCATTATGTTGTCATTGATGTCAATTATTGTCATTGTATCATTAATGTAGTAATTTTTGGATCATGTGGTCATAGGTGTAATTGATGAAACGTCATGAGGTTTCATAGTGATGTACTGTCATGGGTTGATGTTCTAGATGAAATGATGTATATATGGGATGATGTAAAAGTTGGTCATTGATGTCTTGTCATGATTAATAAATAAGTAACAAATGGATGAACTCCAAAGTGGTCCCCTTATGGTGAAATCCCTCATGGGAAGATGCTTTTTGAAGTCCAAATGGTTAGGTGGTTGATTCATCCTAGAAGTATGGTTAGGGAACCCAAGTTTGTTTGAGGAATGATGTTTTGAAGATCAATGAATTTTTCAGTAAGACTATTCTAGATGGATATTTTTTGTCATGTCATTTCCGGTGATATGTGGAACGTCACATAACTCCTCACAGTTAGAGAGTTATGGCCATGTGAAGTTGGAGAACCCTCATGTGTTGTCTAGAAGCCCCTAGAAGGTCAAGAAGTCAAATTATTCTAGAAGCTTCTAAAAGAAGTTGACTAGTCAAAGTGGCTAGTCATGGGTTAAGTGGTTCCAACAAGAAGACAATTAAAAATTAATTAGTTGCAACAAGAAGTGGAGAAGTTACTATTTGTGAAGAAAGTGGTTTTAAGTGGACAAGTGTTCAGAAGTGGGTTATCCCCAAAAGAAGGAAGTTGGTTAGAGTTGGTTAGATGAGGAAGCTACTTGATGAAGTATAAATAAGAGAGAAATGGTGTCTTATGTGTGAAACTCTTGAGTAAATTTAAGATCTATTCTGGTGAAAGATTCATTGCAGGTATGCATGGACACATTAGAAGTTCTGGAAATCTAAGGTTTTGATGATGAAAGTGTCGGGGGTTCAAAAAAACCTAGTTTTTTGAAGTAGTGCACGGGTTGTAGTGGGCCAAGGTGCATATGTATGCGGGCTGATGGAGATTAGGGAACGTATAGTTTGGAAAGAAAAAATTTCCCAAAAAGAGATACATCGTTAGAGAGAGAACTTTCCAAAGCAACATTTAAATCCCATAGAAACTTCTCAGACTATCAATCTGGAGAATCAAGCTACTTTAAACATAGAAGATTCTAATTGGCCATCATCTCTATGCGTGATTCATACTGTTGAGTTAAAATGAATTTATACCCCTCAACATGGTACTCATGAAGGATTAGTTTTCAACTCTTTCTTATATATATCCTTCATTGATTCTAAGACATAGATCCATTGTGTATCTCTTTCATGGCTATGATATATGATTGACATGGATCCACTATGTATCTTTTTCATGGCCATGATCACTTCTTTCTATATATATATTTTACATGGATCCGCAATGTACTTGATTGGAGGACATGCTTATCATCACACCTGAGCATGGGTATGCCCATCTCGGGGATTGCGTATTCCAACTTGTTTCTGTGTTTGTTTTTTGTCCTTATACTAGATTCCAACGACCTTCACCCTTTCACACTACTCTTTGAAGACTTATAATGTATTTCATCCATCATTTGTTCTTCTAAACTCACGCATTAGGGGGCATTTTTTATATCGTCAATTTCCACCTTTGTGCTAGCTGGAAAAACCCTCCTATGACTACACTAGGGCTCAGAATGTAGGCAGATCAAATAACCGTCTAAAATTCAAATGCTTCTCTAACTACCCCAAACATACCAAAACTCATACACGAAAAGAAAAGATGAGAAGGATCGGGTAACTATACCTCTACTCTGCGCTGGGTGATGATCCCCTTGCACTTGAAAGCTTTGTTGACTTCATGCCTCCTCCCAAGGCTGGCCTGCATTCAAATAAAGACAAACATAAAGCTACAAGAATTCTATTCATATACAAATTATGGTTAGATGTTAGAATATCAAAACATAAACCATTAAAAGAATTCAATGCACCATGATTTGGGATAGGAAAAGTAATTCTTTTATTAATAACTCAATGATTATACCTTTACAACCAAAGATGGATACTACTCCACGAACCTGGTCCGGGCTCCTCTTAACCAAGATCCAAGTGCTCCTATGTATGGATTCTTCTCTCAACCTTTTGATCTCTTCTTGGGAAGTGAATGGGTTCTTATGGAGGAAGAAGGGCCAATTGGGGAATGCTAAGGCAACTCTCACAAAAGGGATGAAATTACTTGGGGCAAGGAGGGGATGTGAAACGGGTAGAGTTTCACTGTTCTTATGTATATATGTGGAATGAGACCCCAACAAATCCTTTTATATGACAAAATGATGGTTATTCGATTGGGTGATGGGTTATAGATGGTGGATTAGTTGGGAAACTACCCAATAGCTCGTAATCTCAACGAATTCCTTGCAATTTTTTATTTTTTGCAACTTTTGCAAGTATACACGGGTTGTGGTGGTGGAACATGCATATGTGTGTGGGCTGAAGTGGTGCAACAAGTGTATGTACGTGGGCATTATTGGTGCAGGGCACGTACATATTCAAAAAATGGGTTTTTTAGAAGAGAAACTTAGTGATGGCTTGGAAAAAAATGCAAGTAAGAGGGCCAAAGGCCAGGTATTCATATGTAGAGAAATTTAGGGTTATAAAAGATGCTCCCTAATGTGTGAGGTTAGAAGAGCATCTGATGGCCGAAATAGATGAAAAAATATTCGCCAATGTACGAAACAAGTGAGCCCGAGACCAGAGTTTGGGAGGTCCATCTGAAAAAATAACAATTGTCTCTCTGAGGCGGGCATACCCATGTTTGGGATGAAATAAATCATGTCTGAAAATCAAATACACTACAGATCCATGTCATATAACTATATAAAGTGTAGCCGTGAGCAATACACAATGGATCTACATCTCAAAATCAAAGATATACAAGTATAGTATCCATCTTCAAGAAGCCAATAACGACCAATGGCTAGAGATGAGGTCTTCATAGCTCAAGAAACAACTTCAAGATCTTCAAAACTCAGGTAGGAGTGTAATTTGAGTGTATGAATTCACTACCCAGAGGTCTTTGATGGCTCATCGGGAAAAGAAAAGAGGATTTCGATGATCTGGCAGAGAACTTCGTTGATTTCGAACAAGGACTTGATTGGAATTTCGGGATGTCTGGGTCAAGAGGTCAAGAGAAAAACTGCAGAAAGGCTGACTCAGGTTGGGTGAAACTTCCCTTGGAAAAAATCACGAAAGATGATCAGAATCAGGCAACATGACATTGCCATAAGTTCACGATGTAGGAGGCAACACAAAATCTCCATGTGTTTGGAAGAGTAACCAAATAGAGGAGGACACAACTCTATGTAGCGAGAACAACTTCCTCAGGTCATATTAGATCCCAATGCTTAACGAAAAAATGGAAGGATGTGATTTGTTCAAGGATGACTCATTGTGCTTCCAAAAAAGAATATATATTTCTTGTCCCCTCTTTTTGGATTTTTTTTAATTTTTTTGTCTTTTTCAATTTTTTAAAGATCTTGAAAAAGAATAAAAGAATGTTATGTTATTGTTGGCACAGGGGTAGACCCAGGGTTCAACGCTTCAACAAAGCACCAACAAAATCCTAACTATCGTCCCTTTCGGCAACACCTGCGAAGCAAATGAAGTCTCACCCGAGGTAGAGGCAGGGGGGTTGTAGGACTCAGGTGTATAAAACCAATTTGGGACATATATATGTGATTGTAACATCTAGTAGAGCACTTAGACAACAATATGCATTAGTTCATCAATCTCATTCACATCGCATATTAAACCCTTATTATAGATCATCGTAGTAACAATAAATATAAAGAAATTTCAATCACTTAGCACATAACATTAGTTCAGATCTAGCATTTATTCATCTTAATACCATTAAGCAATAATAAACAACATCATATGCATCCATCATACATCATAACAACAACACTAAGAAAATAAATGACATAATCCACATTACACAAAGCACATCAAGACACAGGATATACGTGGTTCACCCCAGTGTGGGGCTACATCCACCAACTTCTTCTTATTCTTTATTAGTCTTCAATATTCTTACATTCAATCGCCCCTGTGCACAAAGCCACAGAGCCAAACTCCATAGAGGAAAATAGATCCATGCATAGAACACTAGATCCTCCTTCCCACAATTAGGTCAAGGCACAGAGCCAACTCCTCTATCAAGCATAGGCCCTTACATACACAATTTGTTTTCACAAAGAAAATCAGAACCACTTGCACTTAGCCACATACATATTCTTGAACTTAGCTAGATCCCCCTTCTACATTACATTCCTTCTTATTTATACTTTTCCAACCCCTTAAAAAAAGGCCTAATCATGGCTAAACCCATGGGCCGACATCCCACAACCCATTACAAAAACCCTAATGAAAAAAACCTAATGAACCCATTGCTAGGTTCACAAAACAAGTGAGATCCCACAATCTCAGCTCCTCCTAGGCAGTCCATCTTCAACCAGCCTATCGAAGTCCCAAAAGTGGTCAAACATGACCAATGTTTTCTCAAAACTTGGTCAAGTGCCAACATGCCCCCAAAACTCACCTGTGACTCGTCCTGAGTCACTCAGATCTGGGAAATGCTGCTTAGAAGGCCTCAAGCTTAGCTCAATCTTCCTCAACTTGCTGCTTCACTAGAGATTCCTTCTTGGGGAACTCCTGAATCAATTTCTCTAAACAGACCCTTCTAGGTGCTCTTCCATTGTCATAACCACTTGGTCTAGCTGCAAGCCTTGTCCTTCAATCTCTTCAAATATCATGCAGGCTTCATCCTGCACCAGATATAGTCTCTGTGTAACTTACATGACTCTCCTCTAGATGGCAGTAATCTTCTATTGGACTGCGCACTTCTCCTATGATCTCTTCATTCACTTGACCGTAGTGAGTAGCTTCATCTGTGCTTGCATGGTGGATGCCTGCTAATGCGCTTCCTGGAGCTGTGCTTATAGTTTTCTTAGCTATAGATATTTTGTGAGGTGCTCATAGGTCTGTGCACTTCGATCACTCAACTTCTTACATTCTAATGCGAGGATCTTGATCCTTCCAACTGCACTCTTGGTGACTTCCTCCCTTTAGTCGCACACTTCCTGCAGAGTGCTAAGTACTTCTTGGAGCTCTAAATCTATTATCCTTGCTTGAAGTTGCTGAATGGCCTCAATGAGCTTCCCCACTTACATCTCATCTGAATCAGGTTCCTCCTGTGCCAATCCTAGCATAGAGTGAAGTGATTTAGTCACCGCTTCTTTGACCACAGTCTACTCTACGAGCAACTGGTCTTTTTATTTCTGTATCTTTGCATTTTCCTCCTCGAACATCGCCCAAATTTCATATTTCTCCTTCTCGTAGGTGGTTACACAGGACTACACAACTCTTAGTTGCTCTAAGACCTCCTCCTTTTCTTTCTTCAATATTTTTGTATCTTGTTCCTTTTCTTCTTGGACTTGCTGAAGCTGAGCCTCTGTTGCATCTACTAGTCGTCATAATTGGGCAGGATCATCCCCCAATTCTATAACCTTCAATGAAAAAGGTGAAATAGGTACTGCGTGGCTCGAATGGATGGCTTGTTGTGTCTCCTCTAGCTCCTTCTTGATTATTTCATACAACGTCTTCTTCTTTGCTCCATATTGCTGCAAGATATCCTCTGAAGCATCCTCCACAGCTATGATGATTAGATCGACATCGTCCTCTATGAGTGTGGACTTCATATTGGGATTACTGGGACACGTCTTCTTTCTTCCCGAGGGTTTCTGTACAGAAACCTTTCTTTTCTTCGATGTTTCGGCCTCGGTAAGGGGATCCTTCGGTGGTGTAGCTTTGACTTCTTATTTTGTTTCTCCATTATCCCCTCCTCTTTATTGATTTATTTCATCTCCTCCTCCTCCTGCTACGAGTGAGTGAGGCCCACTTTCCTCCGAGGCCGTGTCCTCCTCATCAGTCTCTATGTTCTGCACTTCCTCCTTTTTCTTATTTTTCTTCGCGCTGCTCTGCCCAGCATGCTTGACCCAGGTGACCAAGGGGATTCCTATGATGTCCACGTCAGAAAGATCTTCATATTCAACCGAGACAAGGAACTCCGTGGGCCATTCTTGGTGATCTCCTCCATATCTTCGTCAGTCAGCTTATAATATGACTGCAACTCCTCCTTTCTTTCATCCCTATGCACAGTGATATAAATAAAGTGTCGATTTGCATGGAACTTCGTGAGCGTTCTGTACTGGTGCAATTTGTTCAGTGTCATGTGTGGAAATGCCTCAATAGCATGCTTTAGCTGCTGGTAGTAGGCATGGAATACGATGTTTGACTGCCACTACTTTGACATATCATTTGTATACCACAAGGTGGAGAACCTCGCGACTAATGGCTCCGATGGCTCAACTTCTGGAAATGTCGCTCCCTCCAGCATCTTCCAAGTGACAAATGCAATTAACACAAGTAACCAATTGAAATGAAATTCATACCCCTAATCCGGCGCTTCGCGGTAGTATTTATTGAGCTTGTTGATGAGGTAACTTGCCCAGTTCATTTGCATCCTCTCCATGCACTTTCCTGCGAGGTCTACTATGAATCTTGTGACCTGTGTGGGATGATTCTTTTTGACGATCTTACTAGCTATAAGCTGAAAATCTAGGCACATTGTTCCATCCTGTATGGAGGCTACCTTGTAGCCTCTCTTTCCCTTTTCTACATCTCCATAATCCACCTTTATGCACTATTCCATGGAGCTATCTAAAGTCTTCCCTGGGTAGAAATGTTGAGGGTCTGGTCCCTGCATGCTCAGCCCTGTAATCAAGTGGATCAACATCAGATCCATTGTAACCCTCCTGTTGAGCCACAGATATCATATGTGGTAGCACAACAAGAGGAGTTTAATGCAAGCGTTAACCTCCTGATGTCAGATGGAGTGAGGGATCTTCATTACATTCAGGATCGTGGACTGTTCCATCTCCTTAATCCATGACTGTGAGACTATGCGCGACTTCTTCCTAGTTGTCTTCATCAAATACTTATGTGGCGCGAGCATGGCATAGTTCTTTCTATCACCGAGATTAAAGTCGTTGTTATTCATAGCTGGGATATGTCCTAACTGGGTTCCAACTATGCATATCCCCTTTGGGATGTACAAAGTGATCAACGTATACTCAAAATCACATGGGATGTTGTCACGGTTAACCGTGCTAGCCAAAGGCGGTATGTAATCTGGAAAGACCGATGGGATATGCTTTGCATTAGCTAGATCATCGCGGTGCTTTCTTTGCTTCTCAGTATCACAGATAGAATGACGTCCAATCGAGGGGGATGCTTGCAGTCCCCTAGTCGATGATGCCTGTATTCCTAAAGACATAACTCTCTCAGCCATGAGATCCATGAGAATCTCCTCCATAGACTTCTCTAACGCACTAGGTTCACCCGACATTGACACTTGTAACCAAATAGATCGGGTAGGAGAATGGACAAGCGAGGTAATCAAATGGATGGTGAGGTCTAGAAATCACAATGTGATATACAATCGATTCTCTATTGTCTCGGATAATCACGGGTGGCAAAAAGTGGTCCCGGCGCAACGTCTGACGGGTTAAATAAGCAAGAATCATAAAAGATTCATCCAACATGAAGGAATGCATCCATCAATGTGAATCCTTCCATTGTGGCATGGTCTCAACGGTCCATTTTCTCATAATTGCATTTTCTAGTCGTTTCAGGGAGTCATTCTAATGGTCGGGGAGCCTCCAAGGGTCATATAGCTTTGTCGTGGCGAAGTCCCATTCTGCGCGGTTATGCTATTCTAGTGAGGTTCAAGATCTGTATATCTACCTCCTGTGAAGTGTTCCTTCTGTTCTCTGTAGCTTCCTTTAGCTTATTTTTCTTCTTATTGAGCTTCCTAGCCTTATTTCCTGTAATCAGAGCTTCTCTAACAATTTCTGGAATCCTCTTCCCATTTGTATTCTTATTCTTTCCTAGTGAAAGGAATTTGCACTGCTGATGTGCTCTTACAAATTCTGAGGTTAATGTCCCTTCTCTTACTATCTCCGGGGTGGCTATACTTATTCCCTGCGTGGATAGGTTCTTCAAGCCTTTCTGCGTTCTTTCAACTTTGACAACTAATTCTCTTGCCCTTTGTTGCTTTGACTTGTCCTCTTGTTCTTCTATTAGTATCTCTAATTTTCTGGTTATGAAGTCCCTTAGTTCTTTCCTTTTTTTTTATGTAGCTTCCTCCTTTTCTTTCCTTCGGATATGATCCTTCTCAATCCAAGTCTTTCCTAATAAAATTGGAAAAGGGGCGTTGTTCTCAACAAATTTAATGACTTTAAATTCTTCTTCAGTCGATGTTTCATGAGAAATCATAGGTATATTAGTAACTCTTCCACATAGGGTTACCATCTTTCCTTTAAACAAGCCTATCCTTCCCAATGAAGGTATCATAGCAGGTCTTCCCAAAATTTCCCAAGTGATTTCTCACAAAATATTCACGTGTGTTTCTTCATCCAATACACAGTCGATGTCAAAGTCTTCTATTCTTGTAACTATGTGTTGTTTTTATTTCATGATTTTTGGTAAACCGATGTCTCTGTGATCATCCATTTATTCTTTTGGCTATACTAACATAGTCTCTGACTCTTTCTATGATTCATTCTCTTTCTTATTCTCTAAAATATTCCTAGTCTCTTGACCTTCTTCAAAGTTTTCTTGTCTCATGTTCATTTTTTCAAATTTAGCAATCATTCTTGGGAAATCCTCAACCTCATGACCAATAGCTTTACAACAAAGAGAAATAGGACCTGTACCAGGGCATTCCTTAGCAATATGTCCCAGTCTTCTGCAATTATAACATAGTGTCAATCCTCTCTTTCTTTTAAATGATCCCTAACCTCTCCTGTATTGCGCACTGGGATCACAGTGTTGGACTTGCAATTTGCAAAAATTCTTTCTAGGTTCTTGAATCCACTTATTAGTCCAAAAATTATTTCTATGCATAGGAATAACACATCTTTCTCTATTTCTATCAAATTTATTCAAATCAAATCTTTCCTCTAACTGTGCCCTAGCTTTCAGACTAGGATAAAATCTATCAAATATACCTAGATTCATACTTTCGAAGAAAAAATTTCCACTTATCTTACCCTTACCAGAGCACAAGGCTTTAAGATCTTACCTCTTTTCTTCAGATGAGGTTTCTTTCTTAGCACAGAGCTTCGCAATTCAAGTAGAATATTGCACACTACAACAACAGATCTACACATAGAGTGTTCTCTTTTCTTCAATTCCCAACAATCACAGTTTTAGGTCCTAGCAATGGAACCATTTGTTGGCATAGGGCCAGACCCAGGGTTCAATGCTTCAACAACGCACCAACAAAACCCTAACTATCGGCCCTTTCGGCAACACCTGCGAAGTAGATGAAGTCTCACCTGAGGTATAGGTAGGGGAGGTTGTAGGACTTAGGTGTCTACAACCAAGTTGGGACACAAATATGTGATTGTAACATCTAGCAGATCACTTAGACAACAATATGCATTAGTTCATAATTCTCATTCACATCGCAGATTAAACCCTTATTACAGATCAATGTAGTAACAATAAATATCAATCACTTTCAATCACTTAGCACATAGAATTAGCTCAGATCTAACATTTATTCATCTTAATACCATTAAGCTCTAAGAAACAACATTCGATGCATCCATCATACATCATAACAACAACACTAAGAAAATAAACAGCATAATCCACATCGCACAAAGAACATCAAGACACAGGATATACGTCGTTCACCCCAGTGTGGGGATACATCCACCAACTTCTTCTTATTCTTTATTAGTCTTCAATCTTCTTACATTCAGTCACTCCTGTGCACAAATCCATAGAGACAAACTCTGCAGAGGACAGGAGATTTGCGCGCAACACGCCGGATCCTCCTTCCCACAATTAGGTTAAGGCACAGATCCAACTCCTCTATCAAGCACATAGCCTTACATACACAATCTATTTGCACAAAAAAACTCATCACCACTTGCACTTAGCCACATAAATCTTCTTTCACTTAGCTAGATCCCCCTTCTACATTACATTCCTTCTTATTTATACTTTTCCAACCCCTTACAAAAAGGCCTAATCATGGGTAAACCCATGGTCCGACATCCCGTAACCCATTAAAAGAACCCTAATGAACCCCTTTTTGGGTCCACAAAACAAGTGAGATCCTGCGATCTCAGCTCCGCCTGGGCACTCCATCTTCGACCAGCCTGTCGAAGTTCCAAAAGTGGTCAAACATGACCAATGTTTCCTCAAAAATTGGTCAAGGGACAATATTTGCAAAGGAGGAACGAGTGTCCCAAGCAAGCATACTAGTTCTAGGTGCAAGGAACACACTAATGCTCAGACAAAGGAGACATGTGTAGGAAAAGGGCACTCGGGGAAAATTCCTCCATGGGTCAAGGTGTTAGGTCGTAGAGGCAAAGTGCTACAAGGTCTGCATATAAGGCATGCTTTAAAGGCTCAGTTGAGAGCAACATGGAGCCGACATTAGGCCAAAGACGCAGAGATGAAAATGAGATTAGCAAGACACAATGAAACCCCCTTCAATGTAATTTAACGAGCCCATAGAAGGTAAGATTGGTAGTTTTTTCACATTTAGAGAGTCTAAAAAAACACAAAAGAAGACTCCAAGGGGTACCCTTTTAGGAAATATCCTAGTCAGTTCGAAAAGGGTAAACTAGCACAAAAAAGACGTCTATTCAAAACCATTTTAACGAGTGTGAAAAAAAAAAGATCACTTGGCAATGTTTTCAATTTTAAGGAGTCTGAAAAGAGCTTAAGTATGGACTCACAACCTTTTTTTTGATTTAGTCTCCTTAGCCCGAAAAAGTATAAAATTTACTGAGGAGAACTCTCCCGGTGAGACGAATCTCCTGAGGCATACCTTTTTCCTCTATAATCCACATGCTGGAAAAAGGGGTAAACTCATGCCAGTAGATGTTCTTCTGGACCAATTTAACGAGTGTGAAGGAACAAGGTCACTCGACAATCATTTCAATTTTAGGGAGTCTAGAAAGAGATTAACTATGGACTCCGTGGGGGTTCCTTTTTCGTAAGTAATCTCCAAGGCCCGAAAAAGGTGATAAACCAAAACCAAGGAGAATGTTCCTTTTTCGTAAATTTAGTCCCTCAGGCCCGAAAAAGGGTTAAACTTATACCTGAGAATACTCTTCTAGTGAACCAAGATTCATAAAGTACACCTTTGTTCGTAAAATTGACCATCTAGACCGAAAAAGGGGTAAACTATTGCTGGACAAACGTGCCTTCAAATTTGAGTTTGGCAAGCGTGAAGTGAAACAAGATCACTTGGTAATATTTTCATGTTTAGAGAGTTTGAAAAGGGCTTAAAGAAGACTCCAGAAGGTTATTTTTCTTAGTTAATCTAGACAAGATTGAAAAGCATAACTGTAGTCTCGTTGGATGTTGATTTCAGATTTCAAAGAGAGCTTGAAAGATGACAAAGCATGCTCATTTTGGGAGTCTCGAGGGTGAGGCCAAGAGTGATGGTGCATCAGATGAATGGGGCTCAATATCCTAATCATGACAGGGCTAACAAATACTCTCGAGCCTAAAGTCATTATAGACACCATGGATGCCAAAATGCAACAAGGATCTATCTAGGGCATCCATGTAAAGGTAGGCTCTACCACAGAATCACGACACTTATAAAGAATCAATGACGGTTCTGTCTCGCACTTCGGTGGGATCGATCCTATGGAAAAGCGGAAAATACAACGAGATGTAGAAGGAGGAGGTGGAATCCTAACCTATATGAAAAAAGTTGGAAAAAATGACTTTTACCAAAGGACCATTAAAAGTGACCCATCTCCCAAAAATTTACCAAACCAAAAGGCAAAATGCATTGTAACATCCAATAAGAAACTCAAGAACAAAATTAAATGATTTCCAAGCCAGAAAAAAAAGACAAAAGGGGTCAAAAAGGTGGCAAAAGGGGCCAAAAAAGTCTATAAATAGAAGTTGACATCTCATTTTCAGCATTGCAATATGAGAATTAACTAGAAGGTAAAAAGTACCCCTTTTCTAAAGAAGTTGATTTCGGGAGATTCAGAGGACGAAACGAACTTCTGCTCAGACCAAGTAAGTACAAACTCATTCGTATTTCATTTCTATTCCTCTGTTATGCATTATTTTTGTTTTTTAGGGGGCACACTCTCCTAAAAAAGGGTGACCCTATGTCTACGCAGGTTGTCCAAGGACAACCCGCATATGTACTTGGGCATAAAACAATCCACCCACGTACATATGTTTTTGTGTCCAAAACAACCCACGTACACCCTCAAAAGCATGGAAAAAATAAATATGCAGGAGCTAAATCCCCTTTGAACTATCATGGAACATGATGTATGTCCACTGGAGGGAGAGGGAACACAAGGATATTGATATATTGGTCGATGAGGAACCTTATTCCATTGCCGCATTGAAACAATGTGGGTTGTGGAAGTTCTTTCGGTGTCCGTTTATGAGGGCACAACCAAGGTTACTGAAAACCTTGGTGGATTAATGGAATCCAGATGCAAAGGCTTTTATGATAGAGGGGTAGTCGTTGACTCCAATGACTGAGGACATATACTTCTTGACTGACCTCTCGAGGAGAGGGGAACTAGTCAATCTAAGCACTTTCCCCCTTGGGCCCTTCCACATTGCATACTACATCAGGATGCATTGCGAGGCCAACACTGAGAAAGTAGGTTCTCAAGTTCTCATCAACAATATCACCAACTTGTGACTGAAGGTAATCCTATTTCTTATTGGGCGGATCACTGGATCCGTGACCCTACACTAGACTTTCCAGGCGCACATGCAATGTGAAATTTAGTGCTTGGATGCATGTATTTATGACTGGAGAACGACCATGATCACTTGCATAAAGAGGCAACTGACAGAGTGTCGAGAGTGTAGCAACAAAAACTTCGGGTTTGGCACCATCCTATGATTGTTCTTCTTCGACAGGGTTCTTATTCTGAGTCCCAGAGAGACTGTACGGGGGCATGTGGCCTCCTTCCCAATGGTATGCAGATGGGAAACACTACTGCCTCGAGAGGGGGGAGGAAGGACCATAGAGGACTTCGATGACAAATTATTCTATTGGTGGGCATGATAGATTCCAGCCATAGAGGAATACCCCTATGCTAGAATCAACTTCTCCAGAGATATAGACATGCCCGTACCTCCCGAAGAGGAGTGAGGAGAGCTAGGTACATGTTTTTAAAGTTATTTAATTTTTTAATTTCTTTTATATATATCATTTTTATATGCATCAAAGTACTGACATCTATGTATCTTTTATGTACAGACGTGGGACCAGTGCGCCCAACAGAATTCATGAGGACTCAGCGACGTCCTCGACCAGAGGTGGGACCAACAACAACCAGTAGACCCGCAGCCATAGGAGGACCTCCAGTTGGAGAGGATGAGATAGTTTTGAGATGGGTGGAGCGGAAGCTCACCACGCTCACTCACACAGTCCCTATGGTTGAGATCGAGGATCTCCTACCATCCATGCAGCCTCATGTAGTTGGGGTTCCATGGACTTGGTTCCAATGTTTCTGGCGTTTGGCTAATGTCATTGTTCACTACGGTAGTGCCAATAGGCCCCTAGCTTAGATAGGCTGGACTTATCATGTGTTGAGAGAATTTTTTTTATATTTTTGATGGCATAAGCCTCGTGATGTATACCAAAAATTATTTTTGAGGCGTTCGCACCCACCTAT
>JASDQU010790084.1:31273-49518 GCA_032191745.1 Picea mariana | reverse complement strand
TATTTTACCCCTAGCCTAACCCCTAGCTTAATGTATAAATAGAGACCTACCCCTCCTCATTTGACACACTCTTGTGTTATATCTCTCAAAATGGAGCGGATCTCCTCTCTTGTGTTGCGGCCTCCTTTTGCAACAATAGATCTCCTTCTTGAAGCTGTGACCATCCTCTTTCAATAGTGTTTGGTATTTTTGACAGGTCCTTGAGCCCTTGGTGTCTTGGAGATTCTACTTTGCTGTTTTTAAGTATGGAGTAAGGGTGCTGAGTTGAGGTTGAAACACCTGCTGGTGAAATCTGAGTAAGGCTGTCGTCGCCTTCCTAAAAGTAGGTCTGTTGAGCTGAGAGTGCAAATCTGGCCTCTCTCACTGAGCCGTTCTCTCTCCATCACCATTCAACCCCTTTCTCCTTGAGCCATAGCCGATTCAAGCTGCTGTAACCTTACTCCTTTGTGTGTGAGGGTTTGAGACTTCAACTATAGTTTTTTGTGGGAGGGTTTGAGAGTTTTAACCACAAAATTCACAGAATTTTGGTGTGGTGTTTTATGTGGCCTACACTACAGATCTGGCCTCCTTCTTAGGGTCGTGCCCTCTCCTTCCAGATCTGGTTTCCCTCTTCATTGGTCCATGACCTCTCAACACTAACCTAACCCCTGTCATGGTCTCTCTAGCTCTGATCTGTCCCTTTCTCTTTAAGTGAAAACCATTCTGTATTTGAGTGTGTGGGCCATTGAAATTTTCTGTGTGTAAGGGTTTGATAACAGAATTTACTGTGTGGTGTTTTCTCCCCTACTGGTGGCAAGAAAGTCCTTTCATATTTTGGCAAGGGATCCAACCTATATGGTGGATCTATGATCCTAAAGTTTGTCTGAGCATATTTACAAATGGTATTGCATCTCTAGTGTGTGTCTATGATTCCTTCAGAGGTATGACTTCAAGCAAGGTAAGTTAGCTATTTAGTTTACCAGATTTGGATTTTGTTTTGGGTTTCTATTTGTCTAGAGTCGTGTATCATCATTGAACGTTATAAGTTATCAGATCTGGATATTGTTCTTGAGCTTTGATCTATATCAATATTATAGATTCGATTTAGATACTGATCCATATCTTCTCTAGTTTAGATCAGAAAGAAAAGTTTTGTTAATTATCCTAGATCTACTTGTAGCTATATCTAAACTAGCTTAGATCTTAGCACATCTATTTTGTTTTGTCTGTTCAACAATATAGATTTATCTTTCTGAATGAGACATAGTTTCTCTGCTCACTGAAAAATTTAAAAAGACAGTTATGTTCTGCATTTCTTCTCAATTTCTAACAGTCCTGAATAACTTTCACGTCACTGGACTTTAATTCTCCCTAGCTCTAACTCCGATGTTTGTTTAAAATCCTTGAAGAGTTTCCTCTCCAACCTAATTCAAGGCTCTAGCCCTAAACTAGTTGGTTGAACCTACAAACATAAAAGTATAATTAATTTTAGATTTAGCATTCGTTTTAATCGCTTTTTTAAATAAAAAGATATGGCAGTGAAACTAGTGATGTTTATGAGAGAAGAAAAGAGGATAAAAAGACGAAACTCTGAAAGAAAATTTACTTCTAGTCAAAAGTAAAGATTTACAACTAACTCTTTGTAACCAACTTTTTTTGTAACTAACTTTTTCAAGATCTTTAAAAAGAAGACCTAAAACGAAATTTCTCTCGACTACGAGCTACTTAAGTTTCAAGAGATCGATAAAGAACTTAAAAAATGACCTCTTTTTCCTTTCAAGTAAAATAACTAACTCCAACTACTTTACCAAAATAAGAATGATAAATCTTTTTCTTTTTTTTTTGAAAATGCTTCAAACAGAAAAAACTTGAAATAAATCTTTTTTCTCTTTTTTCAAGGCAAGTGAAAGGGGGGAAAAGAACTTCAAGACAAGACTGAAACAAACCTTTGGCCCACTATGGATTGCAGGGAATCACTAAAGACACCAAACATGCCAATTAAAAATTGAAAGACTCGCCTAAAACCCTTTCAGAAGTGAACACAAGTAACTTGAAAAAGACAAGCAAACTGAAATATAACCCAAGCTATGAATGTAAAAAGAGAGACACTAAACTCTGTCAAGAAACCCTGAAAAGTATAAATCTTAATCAAGAAAGAGGTTGGCTGCTTCTTTTTCAAAAAAAAATTCTTGAACTAGGTACGCTACTATTGTTTTAGCAGCCTGCGTATGTATGCAGGTTGTTTACTAGACAGGGTTGGTATGTACGCGAGCTGACCCAAAGTAAGGCACGTACATCTCTGTATTTCCTTAAGAAAGAAATAAAACAGATTGATTGATAGGGTAGGGAGAATGGGTATGGCACCAAAAGGTGACGAGAATCCCTTAAAAGACTCAACAGATTCAACAGAAACTCGAAAGGTAGAAAAACCAATCAGATACCCAAAATCCCCTAAAACCCTAGAGGCTTCCCCAGTATCGTTGCCAGTTCTACTAGTGGGAAAAGCCCCCCTATGAATACACTAGGGTTCGGAATGTAGGAAAATCAAATAACCATATAGAATTCAACTACTTCTTTAACTACCTGAAACATACCAAAACTCATACAAGAAAAACAAATATGAGAGGGATCGGGTAACTATACCTCTACTCCGCATCTGGTGATGATCCCCTCGCACTTGAAATCTTCGTTGACTACATGCCTCCTCCCAAGGCTGGCCTGCATTCAAAGAAATACAAACAAAAAGCTACAAGAATGTTATTCATATACAAATTAGGGTTATATGTTAGAATCTCAAAAGATAAACCATTAAAAGCATTCAATACACCATGATTTGGGACAGGAAAAGTACTTCTTTTATTAATAACTCAATGATTATACCTTTACAACCAAAGTGGAATACTGCTCCACAAACCTAGTCTGGGCTCCTCTTCACCAAGCTCCAAGTGCACCTTTGTATGGCTTATCCTCTCAACCTTCTGATCTCTTCTTGGGAAGTGAATGGGTTCTCATTGAGGAAGAAGGGATAATTGGGGAATGTTGAGGCAATTCTCACAAAAGGGCTGCAATTACTTGGGGCAAGGAAGGGATGTGAAACGGGAAGAGTTTCATTGTTATTATGTCTAGATGTGGAATGAGACTCCAACACCTCCTTTTATATGAAGAAAGGATGGTTATTTGGTTGGGTGACGGGCTATTGGCGATGGATTAGTTGGGAAACTACCCAATAGCCCGTAATCTCAATGAATTCCTTGCAATTTTTTTTTATTTTTTGCAACTTTTGCAAGTATACGCGGGATGTAGTGGTGCAACATGCATACATACACGAGCTGAAGTGGTTCAGTAAGCGTATGTATGCGGACAGTATTGGTGCATGGTGCTTACATCTTCAAAAAATGGGTTTTTAGAAGAGAAACTTAGTGTTGGCTTGGCAAAAAATGAAAGTAAGAGGGCCAAAGGCCAGGTATGCATGTATAGAGAAATTAGGGTTATAACACTTTGAAGCAGTAAAAATATTATTGGCCTAATCCCTATCCTATTTACAGAATATTGTTCCCCTTACCTCCTTGAGACATTCAAAAAAATAGTTTCTTGGAATATGTATGCACCCTCAAAATTATGGTACTCATGTACATGTGGGAAAATTAAGGGACAATCATGTACATGTTAGAAAATGATTAAATATATATATATATATATATATATATATATATATATATATGCCAAATTAAATGTTGACTTACAGGCTTGGTTAGTTTCCTAACTCCTTTTACCGATACGCAACCATCTCTAACCAACTAGAGACCGCATGAAAGGAGCATTTGACCAAGGAGAAAGGTAATGACAAGTAAATTATGGTTCTTTGCAAAAATTAAAAAAACCTATGTTTTGATAATCCCACCAAGTTTGTAAACCCTTATACATCCCTATTGTTGTTGGATTGACTTGGAAACCCTTGTTTCCAACCCCTCTTTCTGATCATCAACCTATCTTGCCACAAGTTTCTCCTTATATTCTCTTTGGGCATGTGATAGATTAGAAGACAATAAAATATATTATAGTAGGAGAAAGGGTGGAGGAACATTGGATCTCTCTCGATAGGGAAGTGCCATGTAGGATAGGTATAAAGTTGTAACCACCTTAGCTGTTGAATAAAAATAGAAACTCTTTGGTTCGAAATATTTTGTATCTATAACATTTTGCTTGCAATCTCTTTACCCTATTTTTTACAATGATAGTTGTTGAGATTTTACTATCATAATTCATTAGAATAAGATGTAATTATTATTATAACTACCTCTCTGTATAGTCAGGAATATTTAAGGTTCTTGCGGGTTGTAGAGGAGTTGTTGGAAAGGAGAGAAGAAACTACAAAAACCAAGAACGATATCAACTGTAGGACTTTGAATAAGTTAATATTTCTCTTCCACTCAATAGTTATTTAATTATTTTGAAATCAGTTCTTACATATTTTTTGCATTCTCTTGTTGTGAATTTGTTTCTATATGGTCATTGGTACATTGCAATACAACCCACTATTGTAGGGGATTTTCCCCAAAAGCAGAAAGCACAAATAGGTTGGAAGACATGCTTTCAAGGCCATCGAAACCCAAGATTAAAAATCTGGGAACTCTGATGCACATGGATCCTTTTAACCATGATGTTGTAACACCCTGTTTCCCCCAGTTTGTAAATATAACTATAATGGCCAAGAAAATATGGAAAACTCAAAGGTGTGAATGTTTGATTTGATGGACCTTTGTATAAAAGGTCTATGAATGTACATTTTGTTATTTTAATAGAAAATGGATGCATGTTTCATGATTGTTGGAAAGGGGATGTGCTAAGAGAGACCACAAATTATATGAAAGCGATGGTGGAGGGGACCAGGAATGGTTGCGTTAACCTCCACTGATCCAGTACTTTGTTGGATTTAAATTATCAGCATCAAAACAACCCTATGACCCAGGAATGGATTACAGTCAGGTTGATAGGTGGGAAGACATCCTCAAGAGTTAATGATGGGATGGGGAAGACCACCCATCTGTAAGGATTCCAGACCTGACCACAGACTAGGAATTTGGTCCACAAACAATCTTGCGGGAAAAGGAAAGAAATGAAGGCATGGGGGATAGAGAGGAAACAAATCTGCGAAGAGTGCAGAGACGAGAGACTTAGTTCTCGGATTCGAGGAAGAACTGTGAAAAGAGTGTGTTCTAATCATGGGAAATAGAGAATGAGTCGAGAGAATGAGAGTAGCCTTCGTCCCTATCTATTTATGTGCTAAACGAAGAGATTCAATCTAAAAGAATCGTGGTCTAGGTCGGGGGTGGCTAGTGGTAAATCCGTTAGGAGTGACTAAGCCTATGTTTGGGTGGAAACGAGAACCCCTTCCAACAGTCTCTTCACATTATCTGATTCTGATAAGTGTTTTCATACTCTATGCATTGAATTGGAAATTAATGGTTGCATGCATGTATTTACCTATCTATAATTTGTTTTTATGTTGAAATGGTTAAGTTATTTGTATACGTTGGCTTCCTTGAGAAATTATGCTTATGTTCTTCCTTTATGCTCTAGTTTATCTCTCGAAGGTGATTTTCCCAGGGATCTACCTCACAGCTTTGGAGTTGGAGCAAGCCTCTTAGCACAGCTACTGTCTCGGTAACCTCATGAATTTACCCTATGTTGTTTCAATACTTAAATTTTTGCAAGTTAGGAAGGTGTTTCCTTCAAACTAGTAGCTCGAGAGACCTTGAAATTGCACCTATGACCTTAACCAAAACCTGATTAAGAGTAGATCTCATAGCTCGAGAATCATCTGAAGGTCCATGTGACCTAGGTCCAGGAACCCGGCACTAAGCTTGAAAGGAGATAGCTAATAATTGTTTCAGAGTCTCGAGAGTTCGACGCCCTGGGATGTCAAACTTAAGGATAGTCAAAGTTACCCAAACTCCTGGAGTAAGGAGAGCCATAGAGGAATCAAGAACCCGACAGAGGAGATAAATGTGAGTCGTTTAACGGGAGGAAAACCTATCTCAGTCATCAGATCGACTCAAGTATCCACTAGAGTTAATGGATCAAACACCAACTACTCTATTAGATCAATGGTTGGGAATCATTGCGAAGCGTGAAGGTAAAATTAGCGGATGTGCTAGTTCACGACCCACAATTAAACCATCATCATTGATCTCATCGAGGTGGAGGATTAAAAACCATGATTAGACAGAATCGAGTGAGTAATTTCCATGTTTTGGAGATTGGTGCCCGCAATCACTGTGAACCGTCGATTTGCAAACAAATATTGATGGTTGGGGATCATTGTGGAGCATGAAGGTAAAATTAACGGATGTGCTAGTTCACATCCTACAATCAACCAACATCATTGATCTCGTTGGGATGGAGGATCAACGACCATGATTAAACAGAGACGGGCGAGCACTTTTCAGATTACGGAGATTGAGCTCTTCGATAAAGAGCGAGCACGTTGGGTCCCCACAATCACTCTGAACCAATGATCTGTGAACAAGTTCATATTGGCCGAATCTCAACCATGATATTTGAGGCGATGTTGAAAGAGGATTAGGTCATAGAGACAAGGCATAGTGATACCATCCATGGTGATGTGGCTTTAAGCTTGACGAGCCACGTGCCACCTGGATTCATGTGCATCACCTACCCCATAGAGCCTTCGGAACATGACACGTGTCATCTTGGGTGAGGGCATGTGTCACCCCTGACCTATCTACATGTCGACCCCTTGTATGTGCCCACCTAGCCAACGTGGTTGGTGAAGGGACTGGAACTCTGGGACTCTAGGAACCCGAAGGATTTGGGGTGTAGTATCATAGAGAGTCCAAAGGGACTTGAAGTGTCGAAGTGTTGAAGTATATCCTAGTCATTGGCACAGGGAGGAACATGGCATTAGATTGTTAAATTCAGATAAAATCCACTTCAGAGGATTTGAGGTGTTGAACTTTGAAAACTCCCGAAGTCCGAAGTAGTGAAGAAGATCTGGACCATTGGATCCAGAGGAACACGTGGAAAAAATCCATGTTCTTCGGAGGGTAGGTACTTAAGAGGAAAGCGAGGGTGGAGTGTGCAGAACTGCTGAAGCCCAAATTCATGAAGTGACTAGGATCGTAGATCTGGGAATCCTTTGGATCCTATCCTAGCTGTCGGATCTATGACATAGTCATCCCAACATTGACTGCTTCGGAAGGATAAGGGTGTTTTGACAACAAAATTCTCGAAGGCCGAAGAGATGAAGTTCATCGTGATTGTTGAATAGAGGAGGATACGTCACAAAAGATATGCCACTTTAGAGAAAGTCAATCTAGAAGAAAAATGGTATTGCGTGGGTCGAGAACTCTCGAAGAATGAAGCGCCAGAGTTCATCATGACTGTTGAATAGAGGAGGAAGCGTGGAAGAAGATCTGCCACTTCGGAGAAAATTCACTCCGAAAGAAAAAAGTTATTGTGTGGGTCAATAAATACTGAAGATCGAAGCGTCAAAGTTCATCGTGACCGTTGAATAGAGGAGGACGTGTGGCAGAAGATCTGCCACTTTGGAGAAAAGTCACTCCAGAAGAAAAATGGTATTGTGTGGGTCGAGAACTCCCAAAGACTGAAGCATCAGAGTTCATCATGACCATTGAATAGAGGAGGATGCGTGTAAGAATATCCAACACTCTTGAAGGATTTCACTACAGAGGTTTGTGTGTGTGAAGACTCCAGAACCTGCTGAAGCCCAAAGTCTCGAAGTGGATCAGGGCCGTCAAATTCTTTGAGGACACGCGACGTCATATTTTCCACTGTGGAGGATTCACGCAGTGGTTGTCTTGGCGCATATTGTCTTGGCGTCTGTTCATATCCTGTGTTCATATGCGAGTGTATATGGGGGTGTGGAAGTGTCTAGGCCTGGAATTCAATCTGAAGGTCGAACACCGAATTCCCCTCTATCCTATGAGTTAGCCGAGGACCAATGAATACCCGAGGAACTTAGGAGAGGTATATCATGTCAGTTCTAAGCTCAGTTTTGAGCATGGAGGCCATGGTTGGAATGCCCTGAATGAGAAGAAGGTTATAAAGAACCTGAATGGAGGATTTGAGATAGCTAAGGAAAACAAATTTTCGACGACCCACCATGGGTGTGTTACAAATTGGTATCAGAGCATGGTTACAACAATGGGCTTGCTTGGGATCATGGATGAGTCGCTTAAAAAATGTGTTTAAAGCAAATATTAAGGGTGATTCCCTACCTTACATATTTCTTAAAGAGTCTGGTTAAACTATTACGAAAGAAAAGAATGAAAAACTTTCTAACGTGCGTGTGTATTTAAGAAAAATGAACTATGTGTTGTTCATAAACTAATATAATGTTAGCTAACAAAAAGTGTTTTTGTCAGCACTCTAGTAGTCAATGAATCATGAGAAACCACAATCATAAGGGATGGTGACACACCATGAAGTGGGGGATGGATCCCACAATAGAGACAAAGAGTCTGAGAAGAGGAGGGCGGTGGAGACCCCTTCGGACCTAGCTGAAACTATAAGGAGCCTTCTGGCTGAATTACAGAATTGCAAGGCTGAAAACTAGAGATTGATAAAGGAGCAAGAAAAAAAAATGGAAATCAATGCAGTCTTACTGCAGAGCTCATTTGATATACAAAGGAAGCTGCAACATGGACCTGCAAGCAGTCATGTGGAACGACGACATACAAATAGAAGTCAATGTACACTTGAAATACGAAAACGTGGTCACATAAGTGGCCACAGAAGGAGAAGTACCTCAAAGAAGGCCCAACCTGGAGGTAGGGGATGCTCATCAGGAGATTCCTTTGGAAAGGGAACTAGCAACTCCGAGGGATATTCTAGTAGAAAAACTAGCTCACATTCTCAGAAGAAAGGAAAGAAGCGAAGGAATTCCAAAAGTCATGACCCTGAAGAGTTCAAGAAAGCCAAACCACCCTTCTTTAACGGAGATATTGAGAAAGGGTAAGATGAAGAATCTTGGCTTCTTGGTCTAAAGAAGTACTTCAGAGTTCATGACTATTCTGAAAACTTGAAGGCTCGAATATCCATATTCAACCTGAATGGAAAGGCTTCCATTTGGTTGGAAGATCTTAAGAATGTGAAAGGAATCCATGAAAAGGACTTATCATGGAAATAGTTTGAGAAACACTTCAAGAAGAAGTATCTGTCAGATAAATACTTCGATGGGAAGACTAAGGAGTTTTATGAACTCAAGCTAGGATAGCTCAACATAGAGGAATATATCAATAAATTCCTTGAGTTGCTGAGGTATGTACCCTACATAAAAGATGAAAAGGTAAAATTCCAACGATTTATCAGTGGGTTACCTCAGACCTACCAGGATAGGATTGTGTTTGATGAGACAAAGACCTTAGAAGACACTATTTGGAAGGCAAGGTATTGTTATGAAGAAGAAGAAGAGTAGTTCGAGGTTCAAGAAGAAGGGGTTTAAATCCTCAATATTTAAGAAATATAGGAAGGATTCAAGGGTGATCCTTCCTACCCAAAGTGTGTACCAGTAGAATTTCCCCTCCGAGAGTGGAAATAAACGTTTTGGTTCAACCCCAAGAAATATTGATAACCCAAAGAGAGAACCCTTGAAATGTTAGGGTTGAGGATAAGAACATCTTCTAAGGGATTTCCCACACAGATAATAGAACAATAGGAGAGTCTAAAACATCCAAGAAGCTACCACAATCAATGATGTGTCTAGGAGCATGCCATGGATTTATGTGGCTTTGGATAATAAACAAGCCGACCACCAAGCTTCAGTGGTGGATATGGAAGGTATGATCACCAACCGTCTAGTTTCTATTTTAATTGACCCTGGTTCTAATTTGAGTTATGTAGCCCCTGATACTGTTGATAAGTGTAAACTGCAACCAGTTAGACATGTTAATCCATGGTTGGTACAAATATCCACCGAAACCAAAAGAAAAGTAGTAGAGGTCATACAAGCTTGCCAATTCATCATGGATGGATTGCCCACCCAAGAAACCCTTAACTTACTTCCCCTAGGATGTTATGACTTATTGATTGGAATGGACTGGTTAGATTCTTATAAAACTAATTTGGATTGTTACCATAAAAATTTAGAATGTGTAAATGAAGAAGGGAGAAATATGACCCTCGAAGGGATTCAGAAGCATGTCTCAGTGAGACAAATATCAACCCTTAAAATGAAAAGGTATTGCAGAAAGGGATGTCCTCTATATGCAATACAGGTGTTGGAATATGTTGAGAATGACAAACCAAACCTAGAGGATCACCCCATATTAAGATATTATAGGGAAATGTTTCCAAAAGAGGTATTGGGTTTACCTCCGAGAAGAGACAATGACTTCTCGATAGAACTTGCACCAGGAGCAGTGCCAGTGTCTAGGACACCCTATAGGATGAGTACACTCGAGCTAGTTGAGCTCAAGCTATAGCTAAAGGAAATGTTGGACAAAGGCTACATCTGACCCAACAATGTCTCCATGGGGAGCACCGACCCTGTTTGTGAAAAATAAAGATGGCACACTCCGACTGTGCATAGATTATAGACAACTCAATAAGACAACCATAAATAACAAGTACCCCTTACCAAGAATCGATAACTTGTTCAACCAATTAGGGGGTGCTTCCATTTTATCAAAGATTTACTTGAGGTACAGATACCATCAAGTACAAATCAAGGATGAATACATCCACAAAATGACCTTCAAGGCAAGGTATGGTCACTATGAATTTGTGATGATGTCGTTTGGATTAACCAATGCCCCCGCCACTTTTATGTGCTTGATGAATAATGTACTCAACAAATTCCTAGATATATTTGTATTGGTTTTCATTGATGATATCTTAATATAATCCAAGAATAGAGAGGAGCAGGAAGAACACCTTAGACTTGTACTTCAAGTACTAAGAGAGCATCAGCTCTATGCTAAGTTTAGCAAGTGTGACTTTTTACAGAAGCAAGTACATTACTTGGGCCATGTTATTTCTGAAGAAGGGGTGGCAGTAGACCCTAACAATATCAGAGCTATTATGGAATGGCCTAACCCAAAGGATGTATCTGATATCATATCATTTATGGGATTAGAAGGATATTATATAAGGTTCATAAAATAATTTTCCAAGATTGGTTGTCCAATCACTACCCTCCAGAAAAAGGGGGTTAAATTCACTTGGACATTAGAATGTGAAGAAATATTTTAGGAACTGAAATACTTTCTGACCCATGCACCCATGCTGAATATTGCAGACCATGATAATGACTTCCTTGTGTGTATAGATGCCCGCAAAGAAGGAATCAGAGGAGTCCTTATGCAAAAAGGACGTGTAATTTTCTACGAATCCAGAAAATTGAATGAGCATGAGATCAATTATGTGACCCATGATCTAGAGTTGGCTGCCATAGTGCATGATTTAAAAATGTGGAGGCATTACCTCCTGGGTAGGATATTTGTACTTATGAAAGACCACTGTGGGTTGAGGCACATGTTTGATCAACCAAAGTCATGCTATACAAGCTAGGTGGATGTCTCTCCTTAGTGAGTTTGATTTCAAAATCAAACACATCAAAGGGAAAGAAAATAGGGTGGCCGATGTGCTTAGCATAAGTATGAAAATGATTCACCTGGAAGCAATAAGCACCTATGAAACAGATGTCAGGGAAAGAATCAGGAATGCACAATAAAAATATGCATTCTTCAAGACCATGACCTTGTACCTAAGGAAAGATCCTATAGGGATAAAGCATGAAGGCTATGAGATACTCGATGAAGTCTTGTTGATCTACATAAAAATATTATATATTCCAAGTTGTGACAACCTGAAGAGGTTCATAATGGATGAACTATATAAGAGACCATATAATGGTTACCCAGGATATCAAAAAATGATCACGGCCACTAGGAAACAATTCTATTGGCATGGATTGAAAAAAGGACATAGCTAACTATATAGCTAAGTGTCTAGAATGCCAGTAAGTTAAGGCAGAACACGGGCACTCAACAGGGTTGTTACAACCTCTACCAATTCCAAAATGGAAATGGGAAACCATTTCCATGGATTTAATCACCGGATTACCAAAATCGGCTAAGCAGAATGATGCCATCATGGTAGTGGTGGAAAAATTGAGTAATTCTGCTCACTTCATTCCTATCAAGTCAACTTGCAAGGCAATAGATATTGCCAACATCTTCATGAAGGATATATTCAAGCTGCATGGCATGCCTAGAGAGATTGTATCCAAAAGAGACACAAAATTCACTTCAAGCTTTTGGAAATCCTTGATGGATGGTCTTGAGACTAAATTTTTGTTTAGCATGACCTATCACCCCCAAATTGATGGGAAAACAAAATGAGTAAACCAAATATTAGAAGACATTTTAAGAATGCATGTGATGCATCAGCCTAAGAAGTGGGAAGACTACCTGCCATTGGTATAATGTTCCTACAACAATGATTATCAAGAGTCATTAAAGATGAGCCCTTTTGAAGCCCTCTATGGTAGACAATGCAAGATTCTAGTCAGTTGGAGTAATCTAGTGGATAGAATTACAATCGGACTGGACATGCTAAAAGAAATGGAACAACAAGTGATTCAGATAAAAAAAAATCTAAAAATTGCTCAGGATAGACAAAAGAGCTACGCCGACAGAAAGAGAACTCCCAGAGAGTTCAAGACAGGAGACCATGTCTATCTCAGAGTTAGATCCAGGAAGAGTTCCCTAAGAATGGGATCTTTTTCCAAGATGGAACCTCGATATTGTGGACCCTTTGAAGTCTTAGGTAGAGTGGGACATGTAGCCTATAGGCTAATGCTCCCTCCCACAATAAAGGCACATAATGTTTTCCATGTTTAATTATTGAATAAATATGTACATGATTCTAA
Source organism: Picea mariana (assembly GCA_032191745.1). Lineage (NCBI taxonomy): Eukaryota > Viridiplantae > Streptophyta > Pinopsida > Pinales > Pinaceae > Picea > Picea mariana. Next base: position 36,623 of record JASDQU010790084.1, on the reverse strand, counting down.
TCATATAATTGACTGGTCTGTGATCCAAGTGGAGTTGGAGAGAGAATTCCTACCATAACCTCAATGCATACTAGACAGGAATGAAACCTCACTCAGGAAATGAACCATTGCACAGGTCAAGGTGCAGTGGAAACACTTTTTCCCAGATGAGGCTACGTGGGAAATGGAGGATTCCATGAGACAGGCATATCCGATTTAGTTTAATTCTGTATATACATAGCATGTTTACAAATAGAACATTGAGGATGGTGTTTCTTTAAGGGGGAGGGAATTGTAACACCCTGTTTCCCTCAGTTTGTAAATATAAATATATTGGCCAAGAAACTATGGAAAAGTCAAAGGTGTGAATGTTTGATTTAATGGACCTTTGTATAAAAGGTCGATGAATGTAAATTTTGTTATTTTAATAGAAAATGGATACGTGTTGCATGAATGTTGGAAAGGGGATGTGCTAAGAGAGACCACAAATTCTATGAAAGATATGGTGGATGGGACCGGGAATGGTTGTGTTAACCTCCACCAAACCAATACTTTGTTGGATTTAATTTCTCAGGATCAGAACAACCCTCTGACTCGAGAATGAATTACAGTCAGGATGGTAGGTGGGAAGACCTCCTCAAGAGTTAATGAGGGGATGGGGTAGACCACCCATATGTAAGTCTTCCAGACCTGACCACGGACTCAGAATTCAGGCCACACACAATCTTGTTGGAAAAGGAAAGAAAGAAAGGCGTGGGGGACTGAAAGGAAAAATAAACAACGAAAAGTGCAGATACGAGAGACTGAGTTCTCGAGCATAGATGATTTTAGGGGCTAAATTTCGCAAATGGGCTAATTTTCTATGGTTTTCCCAAAAAAAGATTTGAGAATTCCCATTTTTTCTAAAAATGATTCGCTCAAATTCCATAGAATAAAATTATTTTACCTTAAAATTAACCAAAATATTATAGAAACTATACAAAATCCTTAGAAATTTGAATATTTTTACAAAACTATCGCCAAACATTTTACATTTTGAATATTAAGGACTAGTAAGATTAGCCCATGTTTCTACATTTTAATATAAATTTCCATCCTTAAAATCATCCCTGTTCTCGGGTTCGAGGAATAACTATGAAAAGAGTGTGTTTTGATCACGAGAAATAGAGACTGAGTTGGGAGAAGGAGAGTAACCTTTGTCCCTATCTATTTATGTTCCGGAATAAGAGATTCAATATAAAATCATTGTGGTCTAGCTCGGGGGTGGTTAGTGGTATCTGTTAGGAGTGAATGAGACTATGGTTGGGTGGAAATAGGCACCCCTTCTAGCAGTGGCTTCCTGTTATCTGGTTCTAATGAGTTTTTTAATACTATATGCATTGAATTGGAAATTAATGCTTGCATGCATGTATTTACCTATCTATAATTGGTTTCTGTGTTGAAATGGTTAAGTTATGTGTATATGTTGGCTTCCTTGAGAACTCATGTGTATGTTCTTCCTGTATGCTTTAGTTTATCTCTCGAAGGTTCTTTCCCCAGGGAGCTACCTCACAGCTCTAGAGTCAGAGAAAGCCTCCTGGCACTGCTACCATCTCGGTAACCTCATGAGTTTACCCTGCATTGTTTCAAAGATTAAAGTTTTGCGAGTTAGGAAGGCGTTTCCTTCAAACCAGTATCCTGAGAGACCTTGAACTCGTGCCCATGGCCTCAACCAAAACCTAGACAAGAGTAGAGCTCATAGCATGAGAATCATCTGAAGGTCCATGTGACCTGGGTATAGGATACCTGTGCTAAGCCCGAAAGGAGCTAGCTTATAATGGTTTCAAAGTCTCAGGAGTTCGATGCCCTGGGATGTCAAACTTCACGATAGTCAAAGTTACTTGAACTCCCAGAGTAATAAGAGCCATAGAGGAATAAAGAACCTGACATAGGAGATGAATGAAAGCCTTTCATTGGAAGGAAAACCTATCTTAGTCTCTGGATTGAATCAAATATCCACTAGAGTTAACGGATCAAACACGAGCCACTCGATTAGATCAATGGTTGGGAATCATTACGGAGCGCGAAGGTAAAATTAGTGGATGTCCTAGTTCACAGCTTGCAATTCAACCAACATGATTGATCTCGTCGAGGTGGAGGATCAATGACCACGATTAGAAAGAATTAGGCGAGTACTTCCCAGATTTCGGAGGTTGGACCCTGCAATCACTGTGAACCATCGATATGTGAATAGAGATCGATGGTTGGGAATCATTGTGGAGCGCGAAGGTAAAATTAATGGGTGTTCTAGTTCACGACCCGTAATCAAGCAACATCGTTGATCTCGTTGGGATGGAGGATCAATGACCATGATTAAAATGAGTTAGGCGAGCACTTTTCAGATTGTGGATATTGAGCTCTTCGATAAAGAGCGAGCATGTTGGGGCCTCACAATCACTGTGAACCATCGATCTGTGAACAAGTTGGTATTGGTCGGATCTCAACTGCGATATCAGAGGATATGTTGAAAGATGATTAGGCCAGAGTGACGAGGCGTAGTGTTTCCATCCATGGTGACATGGATTTAAGCTTGATGAGCCATGCACCACCTGTATTCATGTGCATCACCTACCCCATAGAGCCTTTGGAACATGAAACATGTCATCCCGGGTGAGGGCACGTGTTTCCCTTGACCTATCTATGTGTCAGCCTCTGGTACATGCCCACCTATCCAACGTGGTTGGTGAAGGGACTATAACTCCGGAAGTCTGGGACTTCGGGAGCCCGGAGGATTTGAAGTGTAGTATCATAGAGAGTCCAAAGGGATGCGAGGTGTCAGAGTATATCCTAGCCGTTGGCATAGGGAGGCACGTGGTAGTAGATTGTTAACTCCGGAGAAAAGCCACTTTGGAGGATTTGAGGTGTCGAACTTTGAAAACTCCTGAAGCCTGAAGTACCAAAGAAGATATGGACCATTGGATCTAGAGGAACACGTGGCAGAAATCCGTGTGCTTCAGAGGGTAGGTACTTTAGAGGAAAGAGAGGGTGGAGTGTGAATAACTCCCGAAGACTGAATTCACGAAGTGAGAAGGATCATAGATCTGGGAATTTTTCAGGTCCTCTCCTATCCGTCGTATCTACGACATAGTCAACACAAAATTGACCTCTTCAAGAGGATAGGGGTGTTGTGACACCAAAAATCCCAAAGGCCAAAGCATCAGAGTTCATCGTGACCGTTGAATAGAGGAGGACACGTGGCAAAAGATCTGCCACTTTGGATAAAATTCACTCTGGAAGAAAAATAGTATTGCGTGGGTCAAGAACTCCTGAAGACCGAAGCATCGGAGTTAATCATGACCGTTGAATAGAGGAGGACGTGTGGCAGAAGATCTGCCACTTCGGAGAAAATTCACTCTGGAAGAAAAATTGTATTGCGTGGGCCAAGAACTCCCGAAGACTGAAGCATCAGATTTCATCATGACCGTTGAATAGAGGAGAATGCGTGGAATAAGATCTGCCACTTCGGAGTTCATCATGATCGTTGAATAGAGGAGGATGCATGTCATAATATCTGACACTCCAGAGGTTTGCATGTGTGAAGACTCGAGAACCTGTCGAAGCCCGAAGTGTCGAATGTTGGAAGATTGGTTGTTGTCATTGATGTCAACCCTAGTCATTGGTTTTGGACCGCAATATTGATGAAGGTATTTGGACATGAAGGACAGTGCACATACAGATACAACACCCATGTATGGATAATATACATCATGTTATTTCTGGTGGTAGGTGGCACATCACGTGGATCCTCATGGTTGAGGAGAAATGAATTTTTGAAGATGACAAAGTGAATTGGGGAAGGAAGTACAGGGCAACCCTGAAGATAATTAAAGAAAATAATTACAAAATAAGAAAGTGTTAGGTCGGCTCTAATGTTAAAAGGAAGTGACATAAAGGGTATAAATACATCTCATTAAACATTCATTTTTCAACACACACAAGTTTGTTAATTAACAAGGATATATAAGTCAAATTTCAGAGAAAATATGAAGTAAAGAGGGTCAGATTTCAAGGGAGGATGAAGTATTTTGGTGATGTGTTCTAAGTATCAACACCGAAGTGGATTAGGGACGTCAAATTCTCTGAGGACATGCAATGTCAAATGGTGAACTTTGGAGATTTTCTACTCCGTAGGATTCCTCTGGTGGTTGTATTGGCGCCTATTGTCTTGGCGTATGGTCATAGCCTGCGGTCATATGCGAGTGTAGATGGGAGGCAAAGGGGATAGGCCTAGAATTCAATCTGATGGCCGAATGCTGAATTCCCCGCCATCCTTTGAGTTAGTCGAGAACAAATGAACACCCGAGGAACTTGGGAGAGGTATATCTTCCGGTTCTGAGCACGGTTTTGAGCATGAAGACCGTGGTTGGAACACCCTGGATGAGAAAAAGATGATAAATACCTCGAATAGAGGATTTACGATATCTAAGGAAAACAAAATTTCGACGACCCACCATGGGTGTGTTATAGATGCATATAGATATGCATACACAGAAGATGATGACTTCAAGGAGGTGTTTCAATAGCTACAGGGCCAAATTCATATACAAGAAGGTGACAACAAGGTGGACAATCATTTCCAGAATGGGTTAGTCTACAATATCGACAAGCTTTGTGTCCCTAAAGGTGAACTTGTGCAGATTATTAGAGAGTCTCTCACCTCCAAGGTTGTAGGACATTTTGGTTTTGGGAAGACAATTTCCAGCTTACAAAGGTATGTATATTGGCCCATAATTCAAGAAGATGTAGCATGGTATATTAGAGGACGTATATGTTTTTGTACTAGTTGTTAGGGTCCTATAAATGATAGGAAATATGATTATTCAGTTTCTATCTGTTGTTTCTCTCATGACAAAAGATCCTTGCTTGACTGGTTTCCTCGGATGACTTTGCCCCTCCATCCATTTTTCCCAATCCTTCATTCATTGTTGCGCTGCTCACTCCCCTATCAATTCATCCCATTCACCTCATCTTTCTCCCGCCAATCTTCCCTTAATAAAACAAAGTTAGATAACCTAAGATAGATAATTAAATAAAATATTGATTAAATTAATAATTTAAATAAATTAGTAGGTTAGTAATTAGATTAAGATAATAAGTAATAGTTTGAATCATAAATTAAAATAATTAATAAATAATTATTTATAATAAATAAATAATTAATTTGGAATAAGTAATAATAATTTTAACTTAAAATAATAAAAAAAATAATACAATTAAAAAACATTATTAAAACAAATAAAAAATTAAAATAAAAACATAAAAACAAAACATTATAAATAAAACAAAAATCAAAACATTAAAAACATAAAACAAATAAAATTAAAACATAAAA
>JASDQU010790083.1:117187-131221 GCA_032191745.1 Picea mariana | reverse complement strand
ACAACGATTTGACTGCTAAAGTCCATGGGGATATAAATACCCTACCCCCTCTGAATTTGAACATGTGACCTCCAAGGAGGAAACACGTGTTCTTAACCATTAGGCCCACTCAGGTTGTATGGATATATATATATATATATATGGATAGCTTAGAATATTTTCCCATGAACCACTATGGTGTTGGATATATATTTATTAATCATTGGAGAGTTGTATAAAAATCTTCTTGTGAGCAACATTGGGATGTGGCTACTTCAATGCAAATGAAATTATTTATATCTCCACCGCCTTGTTTTTACTCAAGATTCCATCGAAGGGAGCATTAACAGTGCTTGGGGTGATATACTTATTTTTCTGATAGTGGATATGTTTCTTTTTTATGTTTGTTATGTATGCATACTTGGACAAATGAGCTAGGATAACACTCTTGAGCTACAACCATTGCTTTCACAATTAGAAATAAGCACTTGGTCACTTAGCTCAACCAGACATCTAAGATTTGTAAGCAGTTGAAGGTGTTTTCTATTAAAAAGAGAAGCATGAATGATGTGTTTATTAACTAGTGTGGTTCTTATGTTGGCAATAGACATAATTTTCATTCATTTGATTGACAAGAATCGGTTGTTTCATGTGTATATTACACCAAGAATAGAAGCCTTATGATTAATAATGAACATATATAGTAGAGCACAAATTTATTTTCCGTGGAGGATCTATGTTACTAAGACATGTGGGATTTAAGCCTTGTGTTTACAAATCAATATCCTAAGAGACACCATTGCCATTTCTCTTGCAATACTAATATATATGGGATGTGTATACTCACATATAGTATTTAGGAGATATGCACGTGAGTAGGGATTTCAAGGGGGTTTTCAGAATTGTTCATGAAAACTACACTACTTATCAACAATTGAGAAATACACATTTATGAGGTGTGTAGATACACACACATAGTAAGCTATAATTTAAGGTATAATGATTGCATCAACATTGAAAGGAAGTAGTAGTGACATATGAATCCTTGTGATAAATATAACTCCAAAATCCTCCACAGGAAATATAATCTTTATCGTAATTAAATTAACACCTATAACATTGTTGTTAACATATGAATGCAAAAGAATATGAAACACATCCAAAAGAATATGAAACACATCCTTTATTGATTATATCCTCTATTGATTATATTATCTATTAGTGATTAATTATCCATCCATAAAAGGCATTTCATTTTTATGGGTACCTTCAATTTCTTTCAACATTCCCCTTTCCCACTTCAAAGATATGGTAATTATGTTGAAGGAAAAATTTTGAGGGGACAGTTCCCCTTATCCCTTGTCAATACCCTATAAACAATTGCAATTTGTCAATCTATGATAGTTCAATAGTTTTCCTCTACCCATCCTCTGCGATAATATATAGTAAAACTAATTTTAAATCCATTTTAAGTCACATAGATAGGGGATTTGAGGACTTATATGTGAGGTTAAGGTCTCTACATTTTGGGTTTTTAATGGAAGGGTTGGTAGCCTTTAAGAGATTTATTTTTAGGGTTCAAAGAAGCAATGGTTTATGTATATTTGTGTGAGGAGGAACCTTGTTTGTGGTCTATAGTTTGTTGATGTTGTTATCAAGGTGGAGATTTGGGTTACTAGGTTTGTTCCATTTAAGGGCCCAGGATCCAATGATGGAGATGATGATATTTTTGAAATGGATTTAGGAGTTGTTAGAGGGTGAGGGTTTGGGACATAGGTAAAAATATTTATGGGAAAATAGTTCAAGGGCCTATTTCTACGAGGAAGTTCATGATCTACTAGGTAAACAGATCATCAATGTGGATTTTGAGTAGTGAAGGGAGAAAATAAAGATCACCAACCTTCACTTCAATTCGAAAACATTCCATCACTTCATGGTGGAGGTAGTGTCTAAAATGATGAAGAAGAGATCAATATCATTGCTCAAGGATGTGGTAAAGAGGAACCTACTTGTTAATTTGCAGGATGTGTTTCTTTGTGATATGTTTGATAATACTTTCAATGTGGTTTTTGAAAGAAATCCTAGGTTACTTTTTATGGACATGCTTTTAATGCATGTATGGAGACCAAGTTTTATTATTTTTTTTTTATGTCAAGGCTCTTTTGGAATACTTTGTATATCTTGAAAGTGGGGAAGGAGAGACATATAATTGAGGCCCTAAAGTAGTTAAAGGATTGTGTTGACATTCTAATTGCTTTTGAAAAGAAGGAAATATCAATATTGAATGCTTTCAATTTCTCTTCCCATTGATATATTACCTTATGGTTCCATAGATTGAATTGAGATTAAATGGATTGCTTTGTAATATAGAAAATAATGTCAAACTCATGACAATAGTGCATTGTTTCTATGCCTTATTTTTCTTGTGTGGTAGTGCTTATTGATGATAGGTTTCGGAAGGGATGATTTACAAGTTGCTACAACATCCACATATAAGCACACCTTTAGCTTAGCATGGCATGCCATTTTGTCCAAGGGTTATTACTTTTATTTATTTCAAGCATTACTTAAAAAATGATTTTATGGTTTTCATTGATCCCCTTAATGTTATATGTGTTGCAATGTACATATGCATCTATACCTTTGAGAAAATCATCATAACAATATCTCTTCTTATTTTGAAAATGTATTAGTGCAACGCCCTTTCTCACTCTTTGATATTCATCATAATACTATCTCATCTTATGTTGAAAAATGTATTCACATCATGTTCTTGTTCATTCTTTAGTATTGTAGGGGATAATGTGTTAGTTGTTTCCAAAAACCTCAAAGAATATGTTCCCATTTCCAATGTTTGAGCTACTAAGATATATGGAATGTATATAGTCACAGATGGTATCGAGGACGTATACAAGTGGTAGTACCGTGTGATATACAAGTGGGGAGGGAATTGAAGGGGTTGTTTGAATAGTTCATGAAAACCAAAATACATATCAACAATTAATAAATACACATTTCTTGAGGTGTGTGGCTACACACTATATATATAATTTAAGGTAGAAAGATTGCATCAACATTAAAAGGAAATAGTAGTGAGATATGGATCCTTGGGATAACTCCTACTTCATAAGCCTCCATAGAAAATGTAATCTCCATGGTAATTAGTTTAAAATATGTAACACTAATTTTCACATACAAATGAAAGAGGCTAAGAAATGCCAAGGATCTAGTTGAATAAATCTTTTATCAACAATTAATTAACTATCCAAAAAAAACTCCTTCGGTCTTTATGGCCACCACTAAAGTTTTTTTCAGCAATCCCCTTTCCCACATCGAAGAAACACTAATCAAGACATTCTTAATAAAATTAAATTTAGTGAAGATTGATTATTGTTGTATTCCTCAAATATAGATCAACAACTTGATAGAAGAGATATTATATATAACAATAGTCACACCAAAGAAAAATTTCTATACTATCTTAATATCAATCATCATCCAAAGAAAGAAAAGATAATCCCTTTCATTAATATTTGGATTATCATACTATCAATCACATAATAATTTATATTTTGATCACCATGTTTTCAATCATATAACTATCAAAATATCAAATTCCAATTACAAACGAAATCATTCATATTACTTTTCTAGATGATCTCTATTGAAATTATTATATAATCTCCATTATGATGGAAGATTGAGAAAACATTAACAAACATCATTCAAAATAAATTACTTTCTATAGAATCTTTAATGCTCCAACTGATTATTTTGTATCTTTGGGAGGTATTCCCGCAAGAGGTTGAGGTGTCAAGCATGTGGGATTATTCATTGGCACTAGATTATCCTTTCGGTTTGGTGAAAACTCCCTTGGATTTGAGTTGGGGCTTCATGGATTTGGTGTCGGGGATTCAAACCCACGAGGAAAGTCTAATTTGATGTTGACTTGTGGAGGGGATTCTTTGGTGATCCCCAAGAATTGTATATAAAGCAGAGAGGTCATTGTGACATCTCATTGTATCATAGTGTGGCATCATGGAGTTAGCATAAGTGAGTAAACACTTATCCTAAGGAGTATGGAGTTTGTGGCAAGGAGACTTATGCACCAGGGTGATCTAGCCTAGGTTTTCTAGATGAGAATGCAAAAGTAAGGAAGGACACACGTGCAAAGAAAACTGATTTTTTGAGGTCATACGCAGTTTGGAGAAGGGTGAAGTGCGTATATACGTGGGTTGCAGAAGGACGGATTGAATATAGGGTATACGTAGTTTGCAATAGAGAAAACCATGTATGTCTGAAAGTTTCTAGTTAGTGAATCTCATATCCAGTTTTTTGGGAAGGTACAGATCCATACAGGTTGATAGGTGACATCAGCAGGATGTACATATGGTCTATAGTAGATTCATGAGCAGAGTAGATTTATAGAATAAAGTTGAGCTTTTGTTTTTTTTTTGTATTGGAAGGATAAGGTTGTCCTCGAATTCTCTTGTTTTGGAAGGACAAGGTTGTCCTCATATTGGTGATATTTTATTGGTTGAGAGGGATAGTTTTTTTCCTCGGATTTGAAGGATTGGATAAAGTTACAGAATAGATATATTGTGTCTCTTGTGTATTGATGAATCATTAATGATCTTTTTATTTCCATTGCATATGTTTTCAATAAATAATTTTAGTGTAAAGTTGTTCAGTGATAGTTACATCACTAGGAAGCACTTTTCAGATCTAAAATTAGTCACCTAGAGTTGCATGTGAAAATTGACATGGTATTGGAGCATGGGATTTGAAGAGAAGGGGATCATATTGAGACACAGTTTTTGGTCACAACACTAGAAGAGTGTTATACCTGTTCTTGTTTCGGGCAGGTCACCATGGAAACGTGGCTAGTGGATAGAAGAGATTCTCGTCATATGACGAGGTCATAGAAATCACACACCACTCTAACAGAGAGAACTCACGATTCTAGGTGCAACTTGGAGATAATTCCAAGTATGAAATCAAGGGAGTTGGAACAAATTCATTTCAGATGAACTCTGGAAAGCCTCTAAATATGAGTGAAGCATTGTATGTAACTGGGCTAAAGAAGAATCCACTCTCTATCTCTTCCATGAAGGACATAGGGTATGCAATGGAATTCATTGATAGGAAAGTAATTTCCTGGACAAAGAGATTGAGTCTTGATTCAACAAAATTCATTTAACTAATGATGGAAGTATTTACAAGCTAACAGGTCAGCCAGCTAGGCCCTGGTGCATGACAATTATAACCCATTTGAGCTTTGTCATAGGATATTGGGACACTTGCATCACCAATCTCTATCAGTATTAAGGAAGATGGTCACATGTCTCCCAGAGTTCATAACTAAGCATCAAGGAGTATGCATAGGTTGTGCACTTGGAAATGATGTCAAGGCTACTTTTCAAACCAGTGATAGTAGGTCCAAGAGGATCTTGGACCTGGTACATTCAGATGTGAGTGGACCGATTTCAGTTCCATCTATGGGTGGTCGTTGGTATTATGTGATTTTCATTTATGATTATTCCAAGAGGACATGTATCTACTTCATAAAGACCAAGGATGAAGTCTTTAGTCGATTCAAGGAGTTCAAGGCTTTGGTGCAAAATCAAAGAGGGAATAATATCAAGGTTTTGAGGTCATACAATGGGGGTGAGTATACCTCCAACGAATTCAAGAAATTTTGTAATAAAGTATGGATTAAGAGGGATACTTCAGTACCTTACAACCCTCAGTAGAATGGGGTTGTCAAGAGGAATAATCAGACCATACTTGAGGTTGCTAGGGAAATTTTGCATGACCAAGATCTACCCTTAGATTTCTAAGCAGAAGCATGCAACACGACAGTTTATGTTCAAAAAATGAGTCCCCATAGGATCTTGGAGGAAAAGAAATTGAGACCAAAGATAGGGAATTTGAGGATCTTCGGTTGTCCAATATATATCCATGTTCCTAAGGAGAAGAGGATGAAGTTGGAACCTTCTGGGAGGAAGGGTGCGTTTTTGGGATACAGTGAGACTTCGAAGGCCTACTGGATCTACACTCTAGGATAGAGGTATGTTGAGGTCAGTTAGGATGTCATATTTGAGGAGGATTTGGCTTTCAGAAGGTCTTAAGAGATCCCAGCAGGTGGTGAGGACCAAGAGGCTCCAAAGGTTGAGGTGAGTACAGTACCATTTAGTATAGGGGAGAGGCCCTCAAATCATGAGGAGGAGGATCCAGTAGATCCTCCTACTAGCTAGGATACAAGACCTAAATGGATTCAAGAGACCCTAAAGGTTGCGAAGAGACATACGGCTCCTAAAAAAACCCACAGAGAGAGAATACCACCAGATATATTTGGCTCATGTGTGGCTCTTATGAGTAACATTATTGACTCTGAGCCTTCTGGTTTTAAGGAAGCAGTAAGCCAGTAGGTTTGGAAGGATTCCATGATGGAGGTGTACTAATCCATCATGAAGAATGAAGTATGGGATGTAATTTTGAGACCAAAATGGAAGTCAATAGTAACTTACAAATGTATCTACAAGATCAAGCATACTGCATATGGTAGTATCGAGAAGTATAATGAAAGATTTTTAGTAAGAGGGTTCTCCAAAAAAGAGGGAGTAGACTACGAGGATAATTTGTCTCCAATGGACGGGTATACTTCTATCAGAATGTTTATTTCTCCAGCTTCAGTCATGGGGTGGAAGATTCATCAAATAGATGTGAAGACAACCTTTCTCAATGGCATAATTGAAGAGGTGTACATAGAGAAACTTCAGGGATTTGAGGTACATGGGATGGAATCTCATATTTGAAGATTAAATAAAGCCTTGTATGGACTCAAGAAGGCACCTCGAGCATGGTACTCAAGGATTGATGAGAATTTGCATAGCTTGAGCTTCACTGAGAGTGAAGCAGACCCCAACCTATATCTCTTACAGGTTGGTAAGAGTCTTCTTATGTTGGTATTATATGTTGATGATATATTCCTCACATGGGATGAGGAACTCATTTCCAAATTCTAGAAGGATTTGGATTCGAAGATCGAGATGAAAGGCATTGAGTTGATGCATTACTTCCTAGGATTAGAGGTGTGGCAACAAATAAGAAAGATCTTCCTCAGACAAGGGAAGTATGCAGTTGAGATACTGCAGATATTCAGAATGATGGACTGTAAGTCCATGTCTACACATATGACCACCAATCTGAGAATTTTGGGAGCTTCAGATGGAGACTTGGTGGATCCCATGATGTATAGGTAGTTGATTGTTTCGTTGATGTATCTGGTTAACACCAGCCCATATATTTGTTTTGTTTTTAACACCTTGAGTCAGTTCATGATTGAGATGAGGAAGGTGCATTGGGTGGAAGAAAAACATGTGCTCAGGTACCTCCGAGGTACAGTTGGATTTGGTCTAAGATATGTCAAGACTGATGGAGTGAGGTTGTATGGATATTTAGACTCAGATTGGGTAGTTAGTGCATTTGATAGGAAGAGTACTTATTGTGCTTGCTTCAGTTTGAGATCAATAGTAGTTTCCTAGATCAGTAAGAAGTAGACATTTGTGGCACTCAGTACAATGGAGACAAAGTATATGGCATATAGTCTGGCAAGTTGTAAAGCTATCTGGCTTCGCAAGATTCTTGCAAGGTTAATTGAATAGAATTTGGAGCCTATTGTGATTCATTGTTACAATCAGAGTTGTATCAAGCTCTCGGAGAACATGGTGTTTCATGATAAGTCGAAACACATTGAGATAATATACCACTTCATCAGATACAAAGTGAAGAAGGGAGTTGTGAAGCTACAACATATTTCCAGAGACGAACAGATTGCAGATATTCTCACCAAACCTATAGTGAAGGGGAATTTTGTCTACTTCAAAGACAAGCTAGTAGTGGTAGATAATACCTCCCTCGCTAAGGGGGAGTTTTTATTTTTTAGCTTTGGGAGGTACTCCCACAAGAGGCCAAGGTTTCAGGCATGTGGGAATATTCATTGGCACCATATCATCCTTTCAATTTGTTGAAAACCCCCTTGTATTTGAGTGGGGGCTTCATGGGTTTGGTGTTGGGATTTATGGGCTTGTGTCAGGGCTTCACACCCACAAGGAAAGTCTAATTTGATGTTGAATTGTGGAGGGGTTTCTATGGTGACCCCCAAGGATTGTATACAAAGGAGAGAGGTCATTGTGACACCTTATTGTATCATAGTTTGGGATCATGAAGTTAGCATAAGTGAGTAAACACTTATGATAAGGAGTATGGATTTTGTGGTATGGAGACTTATGCGCTTAGGCAATATAGCCTAGGGTTTCTTGATCAGAATGTGAAAGTAAGGAAGGACACATGTGTGAATAAAAATGAGTTTCTAAGGTCATATGCAGTTTGGAGAAGGGAGAAGCACGTATATATGCAGGTTGCATAAGGATGAATCACATATAGGGTATACGCAGTTTGTAGGAGAGAAAACCACGTATGTCTGTGAGTTTCTAGTTGGTGAATCACGTATATGGTTTTCTAGGAAGCTATAGATCCATACAGAATGACAGGTGACGTCAATAGGTTGTATAGGTGGTCTATAGCAAATTCATGAGAAGAGTATATTTTCATAATATAGTTGAAATTTAGTTTTCTATTTTTTGTTGGAAGGATAAGGTTGTCCTCAGATTCTCTTATTTTGGAAGGACAAGGTTGTCCTCATATTTTGTGATATTGTATTGGTTGAGAGGACTAGTTTTTTTCCTCAGGTTTAAAGAATTGGATAAAGTTACAAAATAGAATTTTTGTGTCTCTTGTGTATTGATGATTCATCTATTATCTTGTTTTTTCCACTGCATATTTTTCAGTTAATAATTTCATTGTAAAGTTGTTCAATGATAGTTATATTACTAGGAAGCAATTTTCATATCTGAAATTAGTCACATAGAGTTGCATGTGAAAATTGACACCAAATATGTTATAACATATCATGAATGTTTGTAGAAATACCACAAACCAAATCATATTGAATAAGAAAATAAAGAAAAACATACAATATAATTCCCCTCGATCATCTCTCCTACAACACACACTCACCCTTCACCAATCTTATCATCACCTACAACTAGACTTTAGAATTTTTTTAAAATATTTGTACATTGAGGGAGGAGGCTTGTGGAATGGATAAAGGACACAAATGAGTTAAAACACACTTTTTTCAAAGTGGCTTTATGGACTATACGGTTGGCCAAATTTGTAGGGTAATTTTACATATCCATTAAGTTAGTATAAAGGAGAAAAATGTCTCATTGATAATCAATTAATAAAGGATTCAAGTTATATAATATAAGGATCACAGAGTAAATTCCAAGCAACAAGAAGGAACTTGTAACAAACATTCAAGATTATCTAGATACATAAGAAATTTATCACAACACTTGATGAGGTAAATCTATTGTCCAGATCAAAGTTTGTAGATCGCATGTAAAGAGGGAGAACTTAGCAGTCATAATTTGTAGATCACATTCAAAGAAGGAGAACTTAGTAGTCATAGTTGAAGAAACAATTGGAACTATGATCTCAATAAATATGACTTCGAGAAATTTGATCTCGGGAACTTTGATCTCAGGAAATTTGACCTCAAGAAATATGACCTCAGGAACATTGACCTTAGGAAATTTCACCTCAGGTCAAATTTCTCTAGGTCATGATATTGAGAACCTTGAACTCAGGAAATATGAACTCAATAACTATGACCTCAAAAAATATGACCTCATAAACTTTGACCTCATGAACAATGACCTATTTGAAATATGACCTCAGGAACTTATGTGACCTTGAAAATTGTGACCTCGAGAGATTTGACCTTAGGAACTATGACCTTAGGAAATTCGACCTCAAGAGAAATTACCTTGGGAAGTATGACCTTGAGAACCATGGCCTTTGACCTCAGGAAATATGACCTCAAGAATTTTGACCTCATGAACTATGACCTCAGGAACTTTAGAAAATATGACCTCAAGAAATTTAGGAACTGTGACCTCGAGAACTATGACATTAGGAAGTTTGACCTTAGGATCTATGACCTCAAGAATTGTGACCTTAGGAAAAATTTAACCTATGGAACTATGACCTTAAAAACTTTGACTTCATGAACTATGACCTCAGGAAATTTAACCTCATGAGCTATGACCTTAGGAACTTTTACCTCAAGAACTTTGAACTCAATATCTTTGACCTCAAGAACTGTGACCTTAAGAAATTTAACCTAGGGAACTATGACCTCAAGAAATTTAACCTCGATAACTATGACCCTAGGAACTATGACACATGAACTATTTCAAAGCTTCTAAGATCATATTTTTTATGAGATAGGAACTATGACCTTGGGAGATTTAACTTTAGGAACTATGACCTCGAGAATTTTTACCTCGAGAACTATGACCTTAGGAACTTCCTGAGGTCATAGTTCTTGAGGTTAAATTTCTTGAGGTCATAGTTCCTAAGGTCAAATTTCTCAAGGTCATAGTTCCTAAGGTTAAACTTCTCGAAGTCATAGTTTATGAGGTTAAAGTTATCAAGGTCGTAGTTCTTGAGGTCATAGTTATTGATGTTAAAGTTATTGACCTCATAGTGCTTGTGGTCAAAGTTCATGAGGTCATAGTTCTTAATGTCATATCTACTAAGGTCAAAATTCCTTATATCATGAACTCAGGAACTTTGACATAAGGAACTTTAACCTCAAGAACTATGACCTCGATAAATTTGACCTTAGGATCTATGACCTCAGGAACTATTACCTCACAAAATATGTGCTCAATAAATATGAACTTTTGGAACCATGAACTTAGGAACTATGACCTTAGGAAATACAACCTCGGGAACTGTGACCTCAAGAACTATCACCTTGACAAATTTGAACTCGAGAACTTTACCTTAAGAACCATGACTTGTGGAAATTAAACCTATGGAACTATAACATTTGTAACTTTTACCTTAGGAACTTTGACCTCACTAAATATGACCTCAAGAACTTTAACCTATAGAACTATGACCTCAAGAACATTAAACTTGGGAACTATGACCTCGGGAACTATGACATAAGAACTAGTTGAAAGTTTCTGGGGTCATAGTTCCTCATGAACTATCATAGTTCCTGAGTTCATAGGTTTTATGACATAAGAAATATGACCTAAAGAAATTTAACCTCAGAAAATATGAACTTGAAAGATTTGACCTTAAGAACTATGATCTCAAGAGATTTGACCTTAGGAAATATGACCTCAAGAATTTTAACCTCAAGAACTATGATCTTAGGAACTATTACCTTAGTAATTTTGGCCTGAATCATGAAGCATGGAGAATTTATAATGGTGGATGACACAATTTTTGGAAACCACTTCAAAAATTGTTGAGAGTTAGTATAAAGGGGAGAAGGGTCTGATTGATAATGCATCGATATGAAGGATTCGAGGTCTATTTTATGAGGAAATTTGACCTTGAGAACTAAAACCTTTTGCAAGTATGACCTTATAAGTTACGACTCTAGGAAATTTTATCTTAGGAACTCTAACCTCATGAACTATTCCCTTAGGAACATTGACCTTGAGAACTATGACCTTGGGAACTGTTACTTTAGAAACTATAACCTTATGAACTATGAATTTAAGAGTTATGACTTTAGGAACTTTAACCTTGGGAGCTATGACCTTAAGAAATATAATCTCAGGAACTATGACACAGGAACTAGTTCAAAGTTTTTGAGCTCATAGTTCTTTAAGACCTATCATATTTCATGTAGGCATGGATTTTATGAGATAGTGACTATGACCTTAGGAAATATGACCTCAAGGTCAAAGTTCCCAAGGTCATGATCTCAATAACTTTGACCCTCATAACTATGACCTCGGGAACTATGAGCTCAAGAAATTTGACATCAGGAATTATGGTATCTTGGAATTATGACCTTATAAACTATGACGTCAGTAGATATGAACTCAAGAATTTTGACCTCAAGAACTATGACCTTATGAACCTTGACCTCAATAACTTTTAACTAGTTCTTGTGTCATAGTTCATGAGGTCATATTCTCGATAACTTTGACCTCAGGAACTATAACCTCGAGAACATTAACCTTGGGAAATATGACCTAAGAACTTTGAACTAGTTCCTTTATCATAGATCCTGAGGTTATAGTTCCAATTTCATATTTATTACATCCTAGTTCCTGAGGTCAAAGTTCCTGATGTCTTGATCTCAAAAAATATGACCTTGGGAACTGTGACCTCTAGAAACATGACTTTAGGAACTTTAAGCTCAATAAATCATGTACTTTTACATTAATAACTATGACCTCGACAACTTTGACCTCGAGAAAATTGTCCTCGGGAATTACAACCTCAAGATCTATGACCTAGAGAACCTCCTAAGGTCATAGTTCATGAGGTGATGATATTGAGAACTTTAACCTCGCGAAATATGATATGAGGAACTATGACCTTAGGAAATTTTATGATCCAGGTGGATATTGGTGGCCACCCGCCTATTCCACTTGGACCCACACCATTGCTTCTTTCAGTTTTTCAGTTTCCTTAATTGTAGCACAATTTACTATTTTTAGCAGTTCTTCGGGTACTGAACTTCCAGAGCTGTTTTGAGGCCCTAAACGACGTTTTTTGGGCATGAATGATCCAACGAATATGATTATATTCCAAACTCAATATCCGTTGTCAGCGTTGTAGTCCTTGGATAGATCTTTCTAACGATGTATCATGTGCGTCAAACGGAGATAGTATGCCAAAGTTACGACCCCAGGAAATTGATGTACCAATTTACCCCAACGGGGCCCATATTCTGGTGTTTCATCTCCTAGGGTTAGGTTTTTGGATGTTTAGGGTTTTCCATTATTTATTAGTAATATATAGGCCTTCGAGCCTCATTGTAACAGGCAGTTCAGAGGCCAGTAGCTGCCACATCTCTTCTCAGAGATAAGCTACAAACGCCCTAGCTACTTTATTTCCATTCTGTCTGTAAGCATTTTTCAGTCATTTGTTATTAATGAAATGAAGTCTTATTTCCGTTGCATCTCTACGTTTATGTGTATTTTTGTATTTCATTGTGTTCCTACATAAATCCGGATCAGTGGTATCAGAGCGGTCTGCTTTTTCTTGATCTTTCTTTGCATGTCCCCAACGAGGTCGTGGTATAAGGAGTTGGGGCTCGATCTGGTTGAACCTTTGCAAGATCACTCTCGCAAACCCTGACGACTGCCCATGGGGGAAGAAAATAAAAATGAGGGAGTAGGAGATCCTATCAAAATGTTGCTCAAGGAGGCCCTCAAGAAACAAAGGAACGCGATGATGGACAACTTTTCCCAGATTCTTCAATGGATTCCCACTAGCAGCGCATCGACATCGAACAGCCACTCTGGAGGTGCCACTCCTTTTAAGGTACAGGTAAACTTTGACATTCCCATATTTGAGGGCCAAATAGATGCAGATGTCATAGATAGATGGTTGAATCTGTTAGAAGGATATTTCTCGGTTCATGAATTTTCCAACAGAGAAAGGATTATTTTCGCACTCCTCAAAGCCACCCCCCATGTCAAGGACTGGTGGGAAGCCTACTCGGAGCAATAGGGAGAGGGGGAGCCCTCTTTGTTCTCGGCCACACCCACTTGGAATTCTTTCTGAGATGCCATTAAGGAACACTATTATCCCGTGGGGAGCTATGAGGACAAATACATACAATGGACTACGCCGCGACAGCAAAGGGACCAAGATGTGCATGAGATGACGAATCTGTTTCATACCCTACGCACAAAGTTGGGTATCAAAGATTCAGAGAAATATTTGGTGTTAAAGTATCGCAGTTGTCTGCACAGATACATTTAGGAGGAAATGGAGTTCCTCGACATCTCCTCGCTTGGTGTGGCGTAACGATATGTGGCCAAGATTGAGCAGAAGTTCAAACAGAAAAAGCGAGACTTTGGGTCTATGAATCAGAAGCAAGGGAAAGGTACTCCCAAACCATAGAACAAAGGACCAAGCCAAGGTGGAGCAGCTGAGGAT
>JASDQU010790083.1:89895-117087 GCA_032191745.1 Picea mariana | reverse complement strand
ATGTGGGCCCCGTTTGGGTAAGTTAGTACATCAACTTCCCGGGGTCGTAACTTTTGCATACGATCTCCGTTTTAGGCGTATGATAGCTCGTTGGAAAGGTATCATCGAGGAGATTCATTTTTTGGGCTCAATCATGCTAGTCCAAGCATTGAAGGACTTGTCTAGGCTATGTCACAAATTAGCCTGAAGGTAGGAGAAATCAAGGGGTTAAAGGGAGACATAGAGAAATTGAAGCACGAAATGAAAATAAAAGATGAAAGGATAACTCAATTTCAAAAGGAGAATCAAGCTTTGCAAGAGAGGATAGACAAGATGAAAATAATATTGAGAGGCAAAGGACTGTTGCAGGGAGCCAAACACATCATTTGGGATTCTATAACTGCTGAGGCTGCCAAGTTCAGAGTGTATTTGAACTTCATCAATGATAAAGACAGCATGGCCATCACAACCAGGAGTAGGTGCACTGTTGTAAATGAGACATTAGCAAAGAAACCATCAGAGTGGGCCCAAAATTCCATAAACCTGCTAAAATCCATCCCTACTATAGAACTTCAAGCCATTGGAGTCAAAGATAGAACTACATTGATCATCTGGGCCAGGAGGGTTATTGCCAAACATAACCTGCTAAAATCAGTCCAAACTAAATCCACACAGATGGAGCAAAGTGTACAAGAATTCAAGGATCTGTTTGAAGAATTGTTCATTAAAGGCCTCCCACCATTTTGGGATGGCAAATGAAAACTGTATGATCAGGAAGAATACAATTCTCGCCTCACTCAATGCAGAATGGATCACTCCAAGTTTGAAAACATGGAGGAAAACTTGAAAGGAGCAACCCTGGTTGAACATTTGATTATAGATTTTAAGATTTTGAATTAGTTCAAAACAATGAAGATTGAGCTACCAGTCATGACATATGCCTCCTGCATTGACCTGGAGATCCTATTCAAAGAAATGATGGACTATGATATCCCTTTTGAATTGCAATGGAAGGAGATAGTACGGCTGGGTAAAATAAAGTGCAGTTTTCCAGGGTCCAATAAGTGATGTCTAGGTGTCACTGAAGATGTTAGATAAGACAAAAGATCAGAATAGAACAAGTGGCCAAGGAAGGAGCTGAACATGGATGATTTTAGGGGCTAAATGTCGCTCATGGGCTAATTTTCCATGGTTTTTCCCAATAAAATATTCGCTATTCTAAAAATGATTCGCCCAAATTCTATAGAATAATATTATTTTACCTCAAAAATCGTCAAAATTTTATACAAACTATATAAAATCCTTAGAAATTTGAATATTTTTACAAAACTATCGCTAAACATTTATAGTTGGCATATGAAGGATTAGTAAGATTCGCCAAGGTTTCTACATTTTAAAATAATTTTCCATCCTTAAAATCATCCCTGGAGCTGAAGCATCAGAGGAATTGACAGCTCGATCATAAAAAAATTTCCTTGTTAATCATTGTAATCGGTTCCCATGCCGAAACTGCCATTTGTAATTATTGTAATCAATTTTAGAAGATGAAATGTTTCAGTTCAACTATTGTAATCGGTTTCTAACTAAAGGAACTTGAATTGTATAAGTATTAGAAATTTCAAATGTATTAATGTTGGCAGAAGTGCACGTGCACAAATTAGTTGTTCAGAACTCAATTGTAATTTTTTGAAGTTAAATTGAATACATATGCAAAAGTCTTTGAAGTTTCCATGAAAAGATTCTAATGGTGGTGATCTGAGTTTTGTCTCCTCTCTTTGTATATATTTTATGTATTTCTAATTTCATTTTCATTGTCTTCTGTTTAAATTGGATAGTCAAAAGCCCATAATTCATCTTGTGATGCTCTCGGCTGAAGCAATTTAAACTATGTTAAGTGTAGATTTTTAATGACAAAAATCAGCAAATATATTTTTTGTCATACACTTAACAACCTAGAGATAACTGTCTTCATAAATGTCATAAATTCCTTTAAACCCACATTCATAAATTACCATAAGCAAAAATACACATTGCTAAGCAAAATATGCAGCGAAATAACACAGTGGACAACAACCCATAACACTAAGAAATTTAGGCAAATGCCAGGGAAAACCCCCATGTGGGGAAACCCAACGAGAGAGAGAGAGAGAGAGAGAGAGAGAGAGAGAGAGAGAGAGAGAGAGAGAGAGATTATTATTCAGCTTCAGGAAAGTACAAAACAACAACAAAACCACATTTTTAGCCAAGGAAAATACCTCACAGAACCAAATCTGTCCCACAGAAATTTGCCTCGTTTTTCATGCCAAAACCATACTGCTGTACGACCTCCTCCATACCTTGTTTTCTATGCCCACTGTTAGATGTATGGACTGTTCCGTATGGACCAGAAACAACCACAAAAATTCTGAAATCTGCCTCGAAAATCATGCCCAAAAGGCCTTGATTTTCTTGCCAAATACGTATGACTGTACGGATTGTATAGAATTGTACGAAATGTATAGACTGTACGGATCCATACAGTACAACCTCCCACAATAGAAAAATATTTTGGCCCAAAACTCACAGGAATTTTTTTCTTTGGTTTCGTGCCCTCTTTCCTGGAAAACATGCCCTCTTTGCTACTCACTTTCCTTTCTCAAGCATACTCAGAAAATCTCTCTCAATCTCCTCCCGATGTCTTCTCAACATGTCTTGCACACTGAAAATGACACTTTCCCCCCAAAGTGTCTTTTCACCTTCCCCAACCCTAAATCCAAAGGCTAAGATTAAATCTTGCCTTTTTCAAGATCAAGGGTCATGATCCATTCCCTCCAAAATGAATCACTTGAAATATTAAAGTGTTTTCACTTTATTACATAAGTGCTTTATGAAAATAAAGTCACTTTAAAATTAGAAGGTACACTTTATTAAAAAATCACTTTGATAAAAGAACCACTTAAAACAACTTTATAAAAACTCATTACAAAGTTAAGTGCCTGGTAGTGTAAACATTAAGGTAACATCCGCATACAAGAAAAAACATGCGAAGTACCTCCCGAGATAAAAAGCTAACACTCCCTCTTAACGAGGGATGTACTTGCTACCATCTCCATCATCTGGTCCAATCACACTATGCTCTGTAGGAGCTCCCTCTGAACCTGGAGCCATCCGCAACACCTGCACATAACTTGAACTAGAAGATCTTCTCCTGACAACCTCCCGGAACCCTGATCTCACTTCATCTTGAGTATTGGTTCGATCAACCTGGCTAAGCCTCCTGCCAGTGATCAGAAGAGACTCGCTCTCTTCTCTCGGAATGCAAGACTGTATCCTTGGTGCCATCGCAGTCTCAGAAGCCTCCTCACGCTCCTCATCCGACGTTGAATGATACATCAAAGGTTGTCCTCTCAACATATACAACCTGTTCACCCAATTACCGACCAGCTGCAGCTCTACCGGGTCCAGTCCCTGCCTATAGATAAAGACATGTTCCCTCTTGAAAAATACGCAATATCCTACATCCTCCAAGGCTGAGACTGAGAGCAAGTTAACCCTCAACCCTAGAAAAAAGAGAACTCCATCAAGCTCCAAGAGTCCCCCAAACTCAAGTTGGAATCTAACATTCCCAACTCCACGTACGACTTTTGCCATACAACCTTCATTTACCACTTGTCGACCAAGACCAATCTCTGTGAAATCTAGGAATACTCACCAGATTCCCGTCATGTGGCTAGAGGCTCCGCTATCCAAAATCCATATGATATCACCTCCAAATCCTCCGCTGCCGACACTGGAAGCTAGGGTCACCAAAGAAAATTCCCTATCGAACTTAGAAGCAAAGTCCTCCATGGCTGTTGTAGCAACTTTCTCAGGCCCTTCTGGTTCCTTCTTCTTCTTTTTCCTCTCAGGACAATGAGAGGCAAGGTGCCCCAACTAGTTACAACAATAGCATCTGAATTTACTCAAGTCCCTTATAGAACTTCCTTTCTTCTTTCTCTTTGTCGCAATAACAACATTCTCATTATCTCTGACTGTCTTCTGTTCACTTCTCTGAGATCATTTTCGGATCTCCTCCTGAGTGAAATCATCCCACAGTCTGCTCCAATCTGGTAGATGTTCATGTCCCACCACAAACTTCACGAAGACTTCCCATTCTTTGGTGAAGCCATTTAAGGCTATTCTCACCAACTCAGAATCCGTAATGACCTCTCCAATAACTGCCAGCTCATGTTTAACTTGAGCCACCCAGTTAAGATAAGAAGATACACTCTCCTCCTTACCCATCTTGGTATCATGCAACTTAGCCTTCAAGGCCATCTTCCGGTTCTCGTTCTTCGTCTCGAACAAGTTTTTAAGTGCATCCCACATCTCCTTGGAAGTATTTTTTTCAACCAAGTGTGGGATAAGGTGATCCTTCACCCCATCTAGAATAATCCTCTGAGCTTTGGCTTCCTTGGTCTCATGCAAGTCCAAAGCAACAAGATCTACCGCGGGAGCTGCTACAACAAAGTTGACATAGTTATAAAGTTTGTTCTCCATGAGAACAACTGACAATCGGACCTTCCACTGCAAATAGTTGGAAATTCCATCCAAACGATCCTCATATCTAATGCTTGCAACCATATTCCCTGTCACAACTCAAGGAAAACAATCACACCCTTTTGCCCAAAAATCAAACTGCCCACTATCAGAGACAAAGCTCTGATACCATGTAGATTTTTAATGACAAAAATCAACAAATGAAATTTTTGTCATACACTTAGTAACCTAGAGATAACTGTCTTCATAAATTTCATAAATGCCTTTAAACCCACATTAAAAAATTATCATAAGTATAAATACACATTGCTAAGCAAAATATACATCGGAAATAACACAGTGGACAACAACCCATAACACTCAGAAATTTAGGCAAATGCCAGGGAAAACCCCAATGTGGGGAAACCCAATGAGAGAGAGAGAGATATTATTATTCAGCTTCAGGAAAGTACAAAACAACAACAAAACCACGTTTCCAGCCAAGGAAAATACCTCACAGCACCAAATCTGTCCCATAGAAATCTACCTCATTTTATGTGCCAAAATTGTACTATTGTACAACCTCCTCTGTACCTTGTTTTTCGTGCCCACAGTCAGATGTACAGACTGTTCCGTATGGCCTAGAAACAACCACAAAAATTCTGAAATCCACCTCGAAAACCGTGCTGAAAATACCTCGATTTCCATGCCAAATCCGTATGGCTGTACGGAATCATACAGACTGTACGGATCCGTAAAGTACAACCTCCCACAAAAGAAAAATATTTCGGCCCAGAACTCACATAAATTTTTTGCTTTGGATTTGTGCCCTCTTTCCTTGGAAAACATGCCCTCTTTGCTGCTCACTTTCCTCTCTCAAGCATACTCAGAAAATCTCTCTCAATCTCCTCTCGATGTCTTCTCAACATGTCTTGCACACTACCCAATACATTCTTTTATAATCTGGAAATGATATTTCCCCCCCAAAGTGTCTTTTCACCTTTCTCAACCCTAAATCCAAAGGGCAAGATTAGATCTTGCCTTTTTCAAGATCAAGGGTCATGATACATTCCCTCCAAAATGAATCCCTTGAAATATTAAAGTGATTTCACTTTATTACATAAGTGTTTTATGAAAATAAAGTCACTTTAAAAATAGAATGTACACTTTATTAAAAAGTCACTTTAATAAAAGAACCACTTAAAACAACTTTATAAAAACTCATTACAAAGTAAAGTGCCTGGTGTTGATGATAAGATATGAATTGATCTTATTCAAGCATTTTTAGACTTTACTTGGCTAAAGTAAAGTAGACGTGAATATCACCCTATGTTTATATCCAACAAAAATATATATCCTAACTCACAAGTATTAATTGCAAGTTCTTAGGCTAGTCTTTTATCAACAAAACACTTGCTGGAAATTCACTTTTTATGTATTTTTCTGAAAATATCAGTTGCTCAAATAAATGTAAGAATAGAAGTAAAGACACCAAGATCATAATCAAGATAGATGAGACATAAAGAAATCCCTTATTTTATTCCAATTCACCAAAGAGTCATTGTCTTTACAAAACTTCACAAAGAAATCTTGGACCAAAGTCAAACTTAGAAATCCTCGATGGAACATACAAAATGACCTCTGACAGAAAACCAAAACTGAACTCTAAAAGCTGGATCAACTTGCCAGAGATTGCTGCCCACTCGACTTTGCACAATAGCCTTTATCAATCATGAAAGTTAATTCACAAACATACAAGTCTACACAGACTATCAAAGATAGATCAACACCTCTAAATAACAAGTGTCTGAATGATTTGATTCTACCTTGAATATTGCTGTCTACAATAAGACCCTTCTATCACAAAAGAGAATTAGGCTATGATGAATATATGAATGAATGAAAACTGAACTATCTCAACATAAATTCAAATAGAAAACCTTAGCATGCTTTGTGCTTCTATCCTCCTCTTGTTCCTCCCCTTAGTTCAACTTTTAACAATTTATAATTGGTTAAGTTGAACTAACTTATTAGTTAAGCTAACATAAGGCCTTAACTAACTTTAGTTAAGGAGGGGGGAAAAAGTAATAATCATAATAGGGTCATAATTAAATAGTAACTAATAGGTGGGACCCTCTTGTGACTCCTTTAGTGATGACAATCATCATATCATAACATAATCCATTTGTTAAGCAAACACACCCCTTGTGCCTCCCTTCAAAACATATTTTCCTTTGACAATTTTAGCTCATAAACTTGAAAATATTTCAAACTAATACTCATATATCCAAAATAAAACATGCTGTCCAAAATCCATGGAGTCCATTGTCATAAAACAATAAATAACATAAAATTTAAAAACCATATTTTCCAGTCTGTGAAGCAACCCTTCCTTGGTTGCTGCTGTCACCTTCTGATTTCTTTGAAATTGCCTTGAGTTGGGAAGAGCCTTTAGGATTTATCTCACTGATCATGTGGGAACAATCATCCCTCAAATGCATCCGTGAAGACACGGATTTGTTAGAGTCATCGGAGGGTGAGGAAGGGGCAACCAATTTTTTTTCTTTATCAGATGCATGGTGGGATTTAGTCTTCAATCTCTTACTGGCATGGGAGGATTGCCCCGGTGAATGGTTAGGGGCAGCTTGGGAAATGGGGTTCAAAGGTGGGGGAGCAGGCAAGGTTAAGTTTGGCTAGCCATGGTGTTGGGAGACTACTGGGTGAACAATCTCTTGCCACCCATCGTTTTCCGAGACTTCGGGCTATAAAGAGACATGATGAGGCATAGGTATACTAGGGGTTTGAGGGGCTTGGAAGGGAGGCCTTTCCGGCCTCGGTTGGACTATTTGTTGTCCAATCCAATTAAAGAACCCATCGTGGAAAAATTGGCCAAGCTCTTCAGAATCAACATCAAAATGTATTGAGAACCTAGGCCTCCTTGGGCCTCGGTTCCAATTACCTCTACCTCTATTTCCTCGGCCATGGCTTCCCCGATTGAAAAAAATCATCCTGCATATGTTAACAATTAGCAAATAGTCTTTTAAATAACCATGCATAACAAATCCTTTAAAATACGAAATAGATTTGGATCAGAATGTATTAGGCTCATGCAATCCAATCCATATAAATTGTTCTAATGTTAATCAATGAGCAGGGGGGTGGAAAAATGTTCAGGGATACATGAGGGGTTTGTAATTAGCGAAAAAATGATATAATGAAAAGGGAGAGATATGGTCACTACTCAATGATAACAACAATCAACTGTAAGCAAAACAATAAACTTCACTACGACCCACACATAAATCTGCCACTTTTTCCCAATCTTAACACATAAATTCTCTTAGTTGTGATCAATATCAGAACAAGGGGTGAATACAATTAATATGGGATATGTGATGGGGTTGTAATTAGCGGAAAATGAGATAATGAGAGGGGAAAAAAATGTTTACTGTCCATGAGATTAAGAAAGCAATCCATAACATATTTTGCAGTAAGAAAAATATGCATCAACCAACAATCAGATGACTGAGTAATAATTCCTGTGTATTTAACTAGTTCACTATCCAATAATAAAATATCCAACACAGTGCCATCATTAAAGGTAAGTATTTCACAAAATTTGTAAGAGGTTATGTCCCCATTGTTTGCACATTCTGCATGTTATAACAATCAACAACAACACTCACTCCCAATTTGTAATCATTAACATCCACCACTTCCATACATTTCTCCAATCTATATTTAAAAGTCATATTTCCAAAATAATAATGAAGTCACTATTTCTGCAATAGAGCCAATCAAGGTCTGTAATGATATCTGTTCCCATATATATAGGTAGTAAAAATAATCAAGATAATAAAAACCTCACATGCCACGAATGAAATGATAATTGACTATACAACCAAACAACCACTATTTAGACACAGGCTATGCAAGACTAAATTTCCAAGGCAATGTAACCATGCCACTGTAAAACAAAACAACTCAATGTGACTTAAAAACCGAACCAAATAACCAACACACCTGTCATCAACAATGGTCAATTTGCAATCAATAATGCACTTAAAACTAGTGGATATCAATGAGCATGAAAACAAGTCACCCATACTACACATAGTGTGCAACTTAGAAAACTTTATGGTGCAACAATTCCATTAATCACACAACAACATACAACCACAATATAACTCAATAAATTGTGCCGAGCTATTGATTTAGCCAATTGTGATTGACCAAGCTGTGCACACTTAGGTTTATTCCACCAACAACAGAAGATGCAATAGATATACCCAATCCAATAATTTACTTTGCAAAACACCCTATATAGAATGCGACCTGCGCGAGCAACCCCAATATTTGTAACCAATGATAGCCATCAACTGAAACATCAAAAGTGTGAATATTAGTGACAGTATATCAACTAACAAATACCACTGTGGTAGAGAAACAACCAAATGAACAAGCCATGGTAGCTATGCATAACCATGCACCCAATCAACACAGGGTAGAGACCCTTCCATTAAAATCGCTGAGTTACTTAGCATAAGGCGGGTGATTGTGACCTTAAAAAGAAAATAGTAATGCAAGGTTTATGCTAATATCACAGAGGTAGTGACGGGAAGACATACCAACATGATGGCTATAGGACCCACAGGTGAGCCTGTATTCAAGGTAATAGACCAAAATAACTGGAAACAACTTGACGGGCTCGATAGTTTCCCTATGCAACCCCAACATGGAGGGTTAAGGGTTTGCATAGTAGCTTTCACAGGAGGAACAAAACTAACTTCAGTGGGACTTTGAGGCTGAAGGTGTACGTACCAAAGGCTGTGGTGCTTGTGGATGGGAGACAGTCCCTTGACAAGGTCGAAACAAGAAAACATGGCTCTTAATTAAACTCAATAACTGTGAAGACAATCATCCAGCCAAAAACCTTTCAACCAACACGCAGTGGTAATAAATAACTATCACCCAGGAAGACTAACAATCCAACGAACTTAACTGATATAAGACAAACCATGTATTTTCCATTCAAATCCAAAATTCCACACAGTTGCAGCACTCGGGACAAACAAAAACCCACACAACTGAGCCAAAATTATTTCATAACCAGAGTGAAGTCAAGGATGGCCAAAAGAGACATACCTGTTAATCAAAATCCTTAAGACGAGGGGTGGACAAGTGGTTTCACCATGCTAAAAATCTGGAGCGTTAACACAACAACAAGATCAAACAATAGTCCGACTAGGGTGGCGACCAACGGGAAGGGTAAAGGTGACATGCAGTAAATGCACGTCACCTCCACCCTCATCTCATTTACTCCATAGTACATGCCAACGAGCCTTCCATTAACACCATTAATCAACCAGTGCATCAATAGTATCAACACATTTAAACCATACCATAATTCAAGTCCACATAATAATTCAACCATTTGCAATCACCTTTCCAAATGCGCCACCTATGTTTACATTTTCGATATAACTCAAATAAATCGCTTGACCACTACACAATCTAAACGGTCATGTATAGAATCATCACCAAATAGCTTGATCAACATCAGCCCAAAACATAGCATAATCACCATAAAAAACGCAATCCATCACTTCCATGAGCCACCAACGTTATAACATATGTATATAAGCTACCGATTCCATTAAGCAATGCATAACCAATGCATTATCACCTTGCCAAATGCGCCACCAAAATTTCCACCATATGCATATAAAAATGCAACTTAACAATATTTCATAGCCATTTCTTTTTTAGCTAGGACTTAACCACTATCAACAAGTATTTTCATGCATATAGTATCGCAGAGCTAGGTCTCCTCTACATTAGATATAGTATTTTTCTTTTCCTCAAAATGCCTTTCTGCAATTTTCACTAACATTTTTGTTGTAGAGGTGCGATAAGAACAAATACCATAAATGAATAGCATGATGTAGTATCATGAAGGAACAACATCTCAAAGCTTAACTTATATCAACGGCAACCATATTCTCATCAACCATGTAAAACTTTGTAGCATGTCATCATAACATTGAAAATGAACAAACCTGGTCTTCAAAAGTTCAAGGGGGTCCCACCTACTAGCATTATTTAGTCTTATATAATAATAGGCTTATCAACACTTTGTTGGCGAAATTACGTTGATGTTTTCAATTGTCAACAAACTGGTGACTCCACAAGGAAATTTGTTTTTAACAGATTAGAACTCATAATTCATGGTTTCGCAGACCAAAAATAGTAATCTCAAGAAGACGTGACTCAAATGATTATGCAACAGGGGGAAGTGAGCGAATTTAATGGAAATATGACTGGGAATTTGGGAATAACTCATGAAAAGTGTTAAGTATGAGGGATTTACCACTATATGCATAATCATTTGACTGGAATAAGCTCTTAACTTGAAAGAGGAAACTTATAGATTTGCTCTTAATATCTTGATGGATGGAGAAATGGAAAGCAAAAGCGGGAAAGAATCAACTCCTCGTAAGATAACAATGAAAATATGTAACAACTTCAAGGGCCCTTCAGTGGAGAGATCATAGCAGTTGTGCAAGCTTGATTGTTATTGAATAATAATGCTTTGCAGGGGTTTCACTGTGGTAGAATTGATCCAACAATATAACCTGACCAAATACTAAAAGATGATAGAGACAAAATTTGCAACAGAAGTAATAATGCAGAAATTAAAATAGCAGTAGTAAAAGACAAAAATAAAACGCAGCAAGAAAAAATTCAACTCAAAAAGTAGAAACCAAAGTGTTGTAAAGAAGAAAAAGAAGCACAAAAATTGAAAACAAAGCTAAGCTACTAGTATACAGAAAGATCCAATCAACAAAGAAAACTTTTCACGCTGGTCCCTCACAATACTTCAAGTGAGGACTGTTAGTGCTGTGAGAAAACCATTGTCTCTGTAATTCCTTTAAAATTTTCTGAGTTAGTGTCCAAGACAAAGGTAATATGGAAATGACCCAACTCTGATGTAACTATCAGCCTTTTGACGCATATGATTAAATCATCAAGATAAACATGGATACTGACCAATTCATCGAAAGTTGTGTGCATAGGTCTTTTTAAGGCGATACTTGTATCAAATAAGCCATAGGGCAGACAATTGTAAGACATAGTATTGCAATTAGTAATGAAAGTGGTTTTGTGATAAATTGCCCCTTCTACCTTGATTTTATTGTAACCAAAGAAACTATCAAGTAAGGGATTCAAGTATAACTCTACGATCTGTTGCTGAAACATTTCCATATGGAGAGGAGGGAAATGATTTCTTATAATTACTTGCCTGAAATTTCAAAGACTAATGCAGGTTCTAAAATTATCAGGGGTCTTTGAAGCAGGTTCCCAATTGGAAACCCCTTCAGGGTGGACAAAAGGAAACATTTTAGTTCTTAAGGAATTCCTCAACTCCCTTCGAAAGGTTGCTTCGAGTGCAAAGTTCACAAGTCTTTGTTTTTGCCTGGTTGTTTTCATAATATGCTGAACAAGACCTGGATCAAAACCATGAAGACCCACATTAAACCAAGCAAAAACCTTTTGAAATCCACTAAGTAATTCAACAGATTTCATTTCTTCTTTATCAGAACCTTGGATATTTATTTTAACGTTGGATGAAGATCTAGGTGTCCTAATGTTCATGGATATGGATTCAACCACCTTCTATTGTGACTCCTCTTCCTTTTCTTTATTGCCTCCAACACTCAATGAACATGAACTCTCAAGAGGAATCAAGCCCTCAAGAATCTTATTACTTTTTGTGGATATAATTTCCTCGAGCTTAAGAGGTTCATCTTGGATGATTGTGCAAGTTCTCTCATCATTAGGGAGGGCCTCCCAAGATCCTACATGGCTAGGAATATACAGATGATATAGCAGTTGAAAAGCACAATCAGGCCTGTGAGGCAAAATTTGCTGATTAGGGAAGGCTGCAAAGATAGGTAACCGATCAGCCATGGAATTCAATTCCTTCTTTACATGAGTGATGTTGAAAGATAGAAGGTTCGAGACAAGTGCCAAAACAATTTGGGAGTATTCTTCTATCAGCTTGTTGCCAGGAGAGCCTATTTTGCGTATCATGTTCACAACAAGCTCAGAACTTCCAAAAATTGACAGGTGATCACAACCGAGATTAAGGGCGTTCTCAATGCCTAATAATAAAGCTTCGAAATCAGAGACATTATTCGAACAAACAATCGAACAAACAAACTCTAAGGTAATTCCAGCCCCATTTCCTTCACTAGAGCATGAACCATCAAAATACATATGCCATAAATCCTTATCTAAATCAGTTCTTTCCAAAGGAATATTATCCTCTTCAGCAAAGATGGAATATACTCCTAGGTCTTCTTTGACATGGTTTACGTTGGATTGTGGAACATTCTCTATGTAGGGTGAAATCCTTCCCTCTCTAAGAACTATGATATTCTTACCATTTCGAGGAACAGATAAATGTGTCTCATCGAGCGAGAGGTATCCACCCGTTAGGGATTGTCAATCTCTTCTCAAGCTAATTGAATAATTTCTCACAGGCATATCAATCACCTGAATGCTGAGGGTTGTCCTTATCTCAGGATGAGCGCAGAAAACCAAGGTTACATCCTTAATCTTGCCTATGGTCTTTTGTTGCAGACTATTATAGGAAATCATGCTTCTGGCGTTTTCGTTTGTACAAGATAAGCCTAGCTCTTCCATAATAAACTTCGACATGACACTTGGTCCCGAACCACCATCAATGAGGCAACAATGGGAGATTTTATCCATGATCTTTACAGAAATGTAAAAAGGGGGATTTTTTACAGGGTATTTGAAGTTATGTACACTTACTTTATTTATAGAAGAATCCTCTTCGCTTACCTCTTCGGAAACATTGGCTACAACAAAATCTTTTCCTTCCATGAATTGTTTCAGATGCATCTGTTGTTTAGGGACAACAACCATTTCTAGGAGGGTTGCATCTGCCTGGATGTTGGCCAATTGATTCAATATATTGTATTTGGAAGAGGGGGGAGGAGGAGTGATCCCTTGACTTTCAAAAACTTTGGGAATCTGGGGCATAACAGTGGTTGAAGATGAACTCAAGTTAGAAGAACTGCAAGGAGGGTCAAATTTGCCTTTTGGGGCATAGGCTTTGTTCCTAGTATTAATGACCATGACATATTTTGGCTCAACAAAATATAGGACAACGATAGTAGCTTCTGGTATTTTACCAAAGATCTTTTCTCTGGCACTCTTCCTTACCTCACATGTGGTTTCTTCATGGTGTTCCTCGCAAAAGTTATACCAACTCTAAGGCAGGATAGCCTTCGGCTGGAAATTATTTTCAACCGGAATTCTAAAAGGAGGGGCAGAAGAGGATGAAGGTCTAGGGGTGAGTGGGTTGACAATACCTTTCCACTCAAAATCTATCATACGGTTGTTCATATCTTGTACCAACTATAAGAGAGTGGACATATCTGTCTGTCTAACTGATTCTCCCTAGGGTAGACCAATTCGTTCAAGTTGTTCCTCATACTCTGAACAAGTGTGCAGAGTGGAACCGAGATTATCAATGGATTTTTCCTCAAGCCTATGATGGTAAAGAGAAGGAAATGCATTATATTAATGCATGAAAGCAACTTGGTTCTGAGGGTGGATGATCTCGGGAATTTGATTATACAACTTGGTGAAATGCAAGATGAAGGACCTAATGGTCTCACCATCTTTGTAAGTGACGTTGTTGTACTCCCTTAACTTCTCAGCAGGGATTTTGGATTGCCCGTAAGTGGATCGGAACCAATAAATCAACTCCTCCCAAGTAGACAAGATCTTAGGAGGAAGGTCAAAGAAATCAACTGCATCCTTTCCTTCCAAGGAATTGAAAAACAAGCACATGCAAGTGTCATTGTCGTTAGCCCCTATGTTATGACAAGCATTAGAAAATTCCACTAGGTGTTCATTGGTACTAGCGGTGTTATTTCCTGAAAAACTTAGGAAAATCCTCTTTAAACTTCAGAAGCGGGCTAGTAGCAAGTGCTAGGTTAAGAGGAGAGGACACATGCCATGGTGTGGTCATGGAATCTTCTTTGAACTAAAAAAGGCCATACTTTTTAATGACTTTGGTGGGGTTTTTAGTAGATTGGACAGGGATATGGTGGCTTTACAAGCTACCAATCACTGATGACGATGAATATTGGGAAGATGGAGCACTTCCAGTGCCACCAGAGCCACCACTAGATGCCATCTTGTGGATGATAGATGAGAAAAAGAAAGATGAACTAGATGAACTAGATGAATCAGATAAAGTTCTCCTTAGAGCACTTTGTTGGGTAGATAACACAATGTTTCTTCTTCCTATTTCAGCAATAGGATTGATTTCAGGTGACAAGCCTCTTCTTCTTCTAGAAGCACGAGCATCTAAGGACATGAAAGAAAGGCCAAAACTGAAGAAAAAATGTTACTGCTGATTTCTAGGCTGCCTACATCTAGCTTCCAATTGTTCTTGAACACTAACATCTCTTTCAATTGCTTCCCAAGAATGGTTAAGCCCGACACAGGTCCTAGCAGTGTCTAAAATAGTATGAAACAGGTTCAAAGAAAAGTTGGTCTGTTCTTGGAGACCGGGCTCAAGAATGGGCTGTGTTGAAACATGAACAATCATGAATAGAAAAACAGTCAAAGAATCAAAAACAAAAAAAGAAAGATGTATCGATGAAAATCGAGTATAAAATTTAACCAGAGAGATATCAAAGATCTCCCCAGTATGGTCGCCAAATAAATGCTGAGGATAAGATATGAATTGATCTTACTCAAGCATTTTCAGACTTTACTTGGCTAAAGTAAAGTAAACAGGAATATCACCCTATGTTTATAGCCAACAAAAATATATATCCGAACTCACAAGTATTAATTACAAGTGCTTATTCTAGTCTTTTATCAACAAAAAGCTTGCTAGAAATTCACTTTTTATGTATTTTTCTGAAAATATCAGTTGCTGAAATAAATGTAAGAAAATAAGTAGAGACACCAAGATCATAATCAAGATATATGATACATAAAGCAATCCCTTATTTCATTCCAATTCACCAAAGAGTTATTGTCTTTACAAAACTTCACAAAGAAATTTTGGACCAAAGTCAAAATTAGAAATCCCCGATGGAACATACAAAAAGACCTCTAAAAAAAACCCAAAACTAAACTCTAAAAGATGGATCAACTTGCCACAGATTGCTTCCCACTTGACTTTGCACAATAGCCTTTATCGGTCATGAAAGTTAATTCACAAACATACAAGTCTACACAGATTATCAAAGATAGATCAACACCTCTGAAGAACAAGTGTCTGAATGATTTGATTTGGCCCTGAATATTGCTGTCTACAATAAGACCCCGCTATCACAAAAGAGAATTAGGCTATGATGAATATATGAATGAATGAAAAATGAACTATCTCAACATAAACTCAAAGAGTTAACCTTAGCATGCTTTGTGCTTCTATCCTCCTCTTGTTCCTCCCCTTAGTTCAACTTTTAACTATTTACAATTGGTTAGAGTAGTTGAACTAACTTATTAGTTAAGCTAACATAAGGCCTTAACTAACTTTAGTTAAGGAGGGGGGAAAAAGTAATAATCATAATAGGGTCATAATTAAATAATAACTAATAGGTGGGACCCCCTTGTGACTCCTTTAGTGATAACAATTATCATATCATAACATAATCCATTTGTTAAGCAAACACACCCCTTGTGCCTCCCTTCAAAACATATTTTCCTTTGACAATTTTAGCTCATAAACTTGAAAATATTTCAAACTAAAACTCATATATCCAAAATAAAACATGCTATCCAAAATCCATGGAGTCCACTGTCATAAAACAATAAATAACATAAAATTTAAAAACCATATTTTCCATTCTGTGAAGCAACCCTTCCTTGGTTGCTGCCGTCATCTCCTAATTTCCTTGAAATTGCCTTGAGCTGGGCAGAGGCTTTAGGATTTATCTCACTGATCACGTGGGAACAATCATCCCTCAAATGCATCTGTGAAGACATAGATTTGTCAGAGTCATCGGAGGGTGAGGAAGGGGCAAAAACAACTTTTCCTTTATCAGATGCATGGTGGGATTCAGTCTTCAATCTCTTACTGGTATGGGAGGATTGCACTGGTGAGTGGTTAGGGGAATCTTGGGCAATGGGGTTCAAAGTTGGGGGAGCATGCAAGGTTAATTTTGGCCAACCACGGTGTTGGGAGACTGTCGGGTGAACAATCTCGTGCCACCCATCATTTTCTGGGACTTCGGGAAATAAAGAGACATGAGGAGGCACATGTATACCGAGGGCTTGAGGGGCTTGGAAGGGAGGCCTTTCCAGCATCGGTTGGACTATTCCCTGTCCAATCCAATTAAATTACCCAGCATGGAATAATTGGCCAAGCTCTTCAGAATCAACATCAAAATGTATTGAGAACCTAGGCCTCCTTGGGCCTTGGTTCCAATTACCTCTACTTCTATTTCCTCGGCCATGGCTTCCCCGACTGAAAAAACTCATCCTGCATATGTTAACAATTAGAAAATAGTCTTTTAAATAACCATGCATGACAACTCCTTAAAAATATGAAATAGATTTGGCTCATAATGTATGAGGCTCATGCAATCCAATCCATACAAATTGTTCTAATGTTAATCAATGAGCAGGGGGGTGGAAAAATGTTCAGGGATACATGAGGGGTTTGTAATTAGCGAAAACAAATGATATAATGAAAAGGAAGAGGTACGGTCACTTCTCAATGATAACAACAATCAACTGTAAGAAAAGCAATAAACTTCACTGTGACCCACACATAAA
The DNA here is from genome assembly GCA_032191745.1 of Picea mariana. Lineage (NCBI taxonomy): Eukaryota > Viridiplantae > Streptophyta > Pinopsida > Pinales > Pinaceae > Picea > Picea mariana. The sequence goes on along the minus strand of JASDQU010790083.1, from coordinate 99,774 downwards.
TCTGCCACTTTTTCCTAATCTTAACACATAAATTCTCTTAGCTGTGATCAATATCAGAACATGGGGTGAATAAAATGAATATGGGATATGTGAGGGGGTTGTAATTAGCGGAAAATGAGATAATGAGAGGGGGAAAAAATGTTTACTGTTCATGAGATTAACTAAGCAATCCATAACATATTTTGCAGTAAGAAAAATATGCATCAACCAACAATCAGATGTATGAGTAATAATTCCTATGTATTTAACTAGTTCACTGTCCAAGAATAAAATATCCAACACAGTGCCATCATTAAAGGAAAGTATTTCACACAATTTGTAAGAGGTTCTGTCCCCTTTGTTCGCACATTTTGCATGTTATAACAATCAACAACAACACTCACTCCCAATCTGTAATCATTAACATCCACCACTACCATACATTTCTCCAATCTATATTTAAAAGTCATATTTCCAAAATAATAATGAAGTCACTATTTCTGCAATAGAGCCAATCAAGGTCTGTAATGATATCTGTTCCCATATATATAGGTAGTAAAAATAATCAAGATAATCAAAACCTCACATGCCACGACTTAAATTATAATTGACTATACAACCAAACAACCACTATTTAGACACAGGCTATGCAAGAGTAAATTTCCAAGGCAATGTAACCATACCACTGTAAAACAAAACAACTCAATGTGACTTAAAAAATGAACCAAATAACCAACACGCCTATCATCAACAATGGTCAATTTGCAATCATAACACGCTTAAAACTTAGTGGATATTACTGAGCATGAAAACAAGTCACCCATACTACACACGGTGTGCAACTTAGAAAACTTCATAGTGCAACAATTCCATTAATCACACAACAACATACAGCCACAATATAACTAAATAAATCGTGTTGAGCTATTGATTTAGCCAATCGTGATTGACCAAGTTTTGCGCACACAGGTTTATTCAACCAACAACAAAAGATGCAATAGATATACCCAGTCTAATAATTTACTTTACAAAACACCCTATACAGAACGCGACCTGCACGAGCAACCCCAATATTCGTAATCAATGCCAGCCATGAACCAAAACATCAAAAGTGTGAATATTAGTGACTTTACATCAACTAACAAATGCCATTGTGGTAGAGAAACAACCAACCGAACAAGACATGGTAGCTATGCATAACCAGGCACCCAATCGACACGGGGTAGAGGCCCTTCCATTAAAATCATTGAGTTACTTAGCATAAAGTGGGTGACTGTGACCTTAAAAAGCAAATAGAAATTTAAGGTTTATGCTAATATCACAGAGGCAGTGATGGGAAGCCATACCAACATGATGGCTATAGGACCCACGGGTGAGCCCGTATTCAAGGTAATAGACCACAATAACTGGAAATAACTTGACAGGCTCGATAATTTCCCTATGCAACCCCAACCTAGAGGGTTAAGGGTTTGCACAATAGACTTCATAGGAGGAACACAACTAACTTCAATGAGACTTCGAGGCCAAAGGTGTACGCACCAAGGGCTGTGGTGCTTGTGGACGAGAGACAGTCCCTTGACAAGGCCGAAACAAGAAAACACAGCTCTTAATTAAACTCAATAACTGTGAAGACAATCATCCAGCCAAAAACCCTTCAACCAACACGCAGTGGTAATAAAGCACTATCACCCAGGAAGACTAACAATCCAATGAACTTAACTAATATAAGCCGAACCATGTATTTTGCATTCAAATCCAAAATTCCACACAGTTGCAGCACTCAGGACAAACAAAAACCCACACAACTGAGCCAAAATCATTTCAGAACCAGAGTGAGGTCAAGGATGACCAGAAGAGACATACCTTTTAATCGAAATCCTTAAGACAAGGGGTGGCCGACGGTTTCACCATGCTAAAAATACGGAGCGTGAACACAACAACAAGATAAAAAAATAGTCCAACTAGGGTGCAAACCAATGAGAAGGGTAAAGGTGACGTGCAGTAAATGCACGTCACCTCCACCCTCATCTCATTTACTCCATAGTACATGCCAACGAGCCTTCCATTGACACCATTAATCAACCAGTGCATCGATAGTATCAACACATTTAAACCATAGCATAATTCAAGTCCACATAATAATTTAACCATTTGTCATCACCTTTCCAAATGCGCCACCTATGTATACATTTCCGATATAACTCAAATAAATCGCTTGACCACTACACAATCTAAACGATCATGTATAGAATCATCACCAAATAGCGTGATCAACATCAACCCAAAACATAGCATAATCACCATAAAAAAACAAGCCATCACTTCCATGAGCCACCAACATTATAACATATGTATATCGGCTATCGATTCCATTAAGCAGTGCATAACCAATGCATTATCACCTTCCCAAATGCGCCACCAAAATTTCCACCATATGCATATAAAAATGTAACTTAACAATATTTCATAGCCATTTCTTTGTTAGCTAGGACTTAACCACTATCAACAAGTATTTTCATGCATATAGTATCGCATAGCTAGGTCTCCTTTGCATTATATATAGTATTTTTCTTTTCCTCAAAATGCCTTTCTGCAATTTTCACTAAGATTTTTGCTGTACATGCGCAAGAAGAGCAAATACCATAAATGAATAGAAGGTTGTAGTATCATGAAGGAACAACATCTCAAAGGTTAATTGATATCAGTGACAACCATATTCTCATCAACCATGTAAAACTTTGTAGCATGTCATCATAACATTGAAAATGAATAGACCTGATCTTCAAAAGTTCAAGGGGGTCCCACCTACTAGCATTATTTATTCTTATATAATAATAGGCTTAGCAACACTTTGCGGGTGAAATTACATTGATGTTTTCAATCGTCAACACTTGGTAGTGTAAACATTAAGGTAACATCTGCATACAAGACAAAACATGCGGAGTACCTCCCGAGCTACAAAGATAACATTAAGTTCTTCCTAACTAATTCATAATTCATTTATTTAATGCTTTGATGCAATTACATGTTTTCTTTTTCTTCCTACACTCTGCAAATGTACAAATTATAAATCAGATTTATCGCCTCATTTATCTTTTATCCTCTGGAGATTCCTACAGACGAGTCATTATTTTCATTCATCTTCAGAAGTTTGAATCCATATCCCTAAGTGGCCCTCCCCTTCCTTGCCAACAAATTTATAAAAAACCCCCCAAAATGACAAAACCTAGCCATTGATTGACAAAGAAACACCAAGTGACACGAGAGAGCTGTCTCTGAGCTGAGCAGGCTAGTACCCAACTCTAAAGTTGGTTTGTAGGTTCCCTCTATCGTTTGTTTTATCAGCCGAACAAATTTACAGAGTGCTAACACATATAACTAGGGTTGATTTTTTTTTTTTTGTTTCAGGTGGGAGGAAGTATTAGGTGTATAATAAAAGTGCAGTTGATTGGAAAGGATATGTGGGGGTATGGCTGGTCTAAAAAGAGGGTAGTAGATTTGCATTGAAAGTTCTATCCCCCCAAGAAAATCTTGAGTTCAATAGTAGTGCAAGGGACATGCCAATCTAAGATAGTTGTCACATTTGATAAATCATCCCAAATAATAGATTGGATAATGAGAAAACCTAAATAGTGAACAAAAGTTCAACAAAAAGAATATTTTCATCTCTTTAACTACAACTTGAGAGTGCATAACATATCCATAATAGTACGAACATGTTGGAGGTGATCATCCTAGCTTTTTCTTAAAATCAAGATGCCAACAATATAGATGATGGCACAATGACTCAAATTCAGAGAAAATATGTCATTGATGAGGTGTATAGACATTTTTGGAGCATTGGTGAGGCCAAAAGGCATGACAATCCATTCAAAAGACTAAAATTTGTCTTGAAAGGAGTTTTCCAAGTAGAAAATATTTGTTATTTTCCATGCATGTTTTCCAAGAAAAGGTTTGTTATTTTCCATTTTTTTCTAAACTGACAACCCAAATACTATAGGATACAATTATTTTACTCTAAAAATCACCAAAAATTTCTAGACACTATATAAAATCATTATAAATTTGTATAATTTCTACAAAATGTCACCAAACATTTTATGGTTTCCGTTTTAAGAATGAGTAAAATTTTTCGAGTCTTAAGATAAGTATGGGTCCTTAAAATTTTACCTTTTTCTAAGTGTTAGTGGTTATCACATGCACCTAATGGTAGCTTGCTTGGAGTTCTAGCTTAATAAAGTAGTGAACATCTGCCAAATGATCCAACAAATCTTTAATTTGAGGGAGGGGATACTAATTTTTATATTTATTCAGGGCTCAATATTCAGTCACTATTCGTGATGTCCTTTATGGGAATTTTGAAGGATAGAGAGATATAAGGGGAGTATTTTGGTTGAATCCTTCTATCATTCAAAAGTTGTTGTAGTTGTTTCTCAAGTTCTACAATTTTGATAGGAGATAATCTACAGGTAGGAGAATTATGCAACAAACCACCAGGGACAAGGTCTATAGAATGCTCAATACCTCGTTGTAGTTGTAAGAGTCGAGGATTTGCAAACACATACTTCTATTCATCGACTATGTGTTGAAGGGTGTTTGGAATTTGCTATCGCTAACTATCTTGTTTTAGATGGTGCACCACACATAAATGGGATTATCTCTACAACATATTTAAACTTGAAAACCTACCCATCATTGTGTAAAATGTATTAGTTCAATATTATAGCATAAATGGCTCTATGATTGATCCACGTGGATATTGGTGTCCACCCACCTTTTCCAATTGGCTCAAAACAAATTTATGGCAATTTTGGTAATTTACTATTTTTAGCAGTTTTTCACTTTTGGAGTCGTTTTGAGGCCCTAAACGATGTTGTTTGGGAAAATGGTGAGGAATATCAAAGTTCCTTCCATATTTCCCCCAAAATGAATCTCCTCTACGATACCTTTCCAACGGGCTATCATACGCCTAAAACAGAGATCGTATTCAAAAGTTACGACCCCCAGAAGTTGATGTACTAACTTACCCAAACGAGGCCCACATGACTTTCAACGCTTCATCTCCTAGGGTTAGGTTTTTGGATGTCTAGGGTTTTTGGAATAATTGGTTATTGTAAAAAGGCCTTCAGAACCTCATTGTAATCATCTTCTTGCAAATGAGCGCAACCGTCACATCTCTTCTCAGAGATAAGCCGCCACCATTCCAACAAGCTTGTTTCTGTTGCATTTTACAGTTTCAACTTATTTCCTTATTGAATAGAAAACCAATTTTACTGTATCTCTGTTATTTTGTGTTAAGAACCTGTTAATATTCTATAGTCATTTTGTTCTTCTCATAAAATATGGATCAATGATCATGTTGATAAGGGTGGCCCAAAATGAGTGTTGCATTATCCAGGAGAGTGACATCACACACATTTGTGTCTTAAAATGGAGGAATAGAAAATGTGACTAGATAAAGACAACTGACCAAAGAGTGGTTTTCATTATTTGTGACCCACCATAGATGGTACAAGTTAGGATGGGGAATAGTTGGGAGCTTCACTTGGAAATAACATGGGAAAATATCAAATTCTTTTAATTCCCATTATCAAGTATGAGATGGTAAATCCAAGTTTTAGTCTATCAATTGTGGATAAATACTTCTTCACAATATGCTTAGTGATAGTGGTGAGCCACGATAATTGAACTTTCATAAGGGGTGGTGGGTTTAGAGACCTAAATATACTTCCAGAAGAGGAGGGGTTTCATGAAGTGGAGTGGCAGACATATTTTACGAGAATAATGAATTTTCAATGGCTTGGATGTATAAAACATGACACTCTTTCGAGGCATGCATATTTGATTTACTAAAGGAACAATATGGTTGCTTGTGAGGGAGGCAGTACATGATGAAGGTAAAGGTAAGGATGACAAAGAACATGAACGTGGAGTAGACAAGCGAGGAGATAGGAGCACATAAGTTGGTTTGGGGAGGAAAGGTATTATGATTCCCCACCTTGTGCTCTCATTCCAAAGATATAGAAAATGCCTTGTTTAGGGTGTTATGCTCAAACATTTCAACCTATATGTGGAGATAGGAAAAAGGGTCACCAACAAGTTTCATACATAGAACTAGTTCAAGATCAGTGATAGATAATTGTACTTGTAGCCTGTAAGTTTTAATCCTATGAAAGTGAAGCAATGAAGGTAGATTCTTAATAAAAATAGAAAGAACAATAATGGTGCACACAAAACAAATAGATTAACTTTGGAAACCATTAATTGAGAAAGCTAGTCCAACTTAAAGTCACACCTCTCTCTTCTTCATTGTATTAACTTCATCATTCATAATACAATATTTAGGTATTTTGTATCATGCAAAACCTGATATGTTAACTTGGATTAGATTACAACAGTAAACCCTTAACTGGAATTGGATTACAATGGACTAAAAAATTATTGGTCAAAAAATCCCAAAATGGACCAAAAATGGACTCAAATTTTTCTTTAAGGGGCCTTGAACCTAAATTTGACTGCCCCCCCATGTTTTCTAATTGAGGGGTGATCACCCCACTAAATACCATTTACACTAGGATGAGACTAATTTTACCTACAAAGAATAAAACACATGTTCAACATAGCTTAGTGCACTGAGAAATGTAAAATTGAATGAACTAACATTAAAACTAGTGAAAATGATGCTAGCGGTCCCACAAAGATTGATGATATTGTGGTGGATGAAATCTATGTTGTAATGACTCACAAAACTATATCCAACTGGTCATAGGGTTTGAAGGTAGATTTTCTTTCTGTAGCTCAATGTATAGCATGGAGAGCTTCAAGGTATTATACAACCATTATTGTGCAAAATCCTCTAAATGCATATCTAACCATTCAAGTTTTCAAGCTTTGGGAGTCATTGTTTGAGATGAAGAATACATGGAGAATGTATGTATCCAAGAATCCATGTGCTATCCATCCACGTTGCCTCAAAAATTTGGAAATGTTACCTTGGGATCAATGTGAAGAGAGATAGATTTGTTGATGAGGGCCCCTTCATCTATGAAGAAGATTGCATGAAAATCGACAACATGTCATGATTTATTTGAAACAATTATTGTGGATAAATCTTAGAGGGGGAATTTGAGGTACAAGTTTGTCCTTGTTGGGTGCCATGAATAAATAAATAACTAAACCATTAATGAGAAGGCCTTAGAAATAAGTCACAAATCAGATTGAAATAAACAATAAAATGATAGTGATCTATTGAGGAGTATGCCTTTCAAGGTGGTTTAATGTCACATCTATTGTGAAACTACAATAAGTAGACCATGAGGAGTAGGCCTACAAATGTGTGGATGCAAGGAGGATAGTTATGTAATATGGATTCCCCCCCCCCCTCCAAATTCATTGATGTTGTCATACCAATTGACGTGGTTGCATGAGACAATACTAGAGACCCAAAAGAAACAAAACAAATGAAACAAAAAAAAAATTCCGAATAAGAATTCACAAATGAACAACCCTAAAATTTTCATTTTCCCCTTTATTTATATTAAATACTTAACCACTCAACCATCAATCAAAATTACACAAATCAAACATACACAATGTAGTTTATTTAATGTCCAACACTCAACTAGTTACCATTGCTAGACTACTCAAACTAATAAATGCACAATGCCTCTATTAGAAAAAGGGGCTCCACTAAGTGTTGTCCTATCTGTTCTTTCTCCAATGCTAGCCCTACGGACATATAAACAATAAAAATCATCTTTTAATTTCATACACCTAAACAAAGAAATATGATCCTAGTGGGATATCATGACCCAATTGTTCACTTCTCGGTGTCCTGAAAACCTCTTAGTAGTTAGTTGTCCTCCTAGAGTAGAAATGATAACAAATTTATACAGAACATGAAAAATACTCATGGAGAAATAATATACTCATTGGAATTACTTTGCAATGAGATCTCAACTCTCCTATTATCATTTTACCAATTCACTAACAACCTAAATTGCTTAAAACAATTAAAACTTTTCATTTTTACAGAGAACCAACCTGAATTGGTCAACATGATTTGAGTTTTCCATTTTTATCCGAGAACCAGATTACAAAATTTAATAAGACTATGGTTTACTCATTTGTCTTAGGAATAGCCAATTCACCAACACCCTTGATTGGCTAACATGATATGCTAATTTATATTAAATGATAACCTATATGTGATTTCCATCTTATTTAACTTTGGACTCCTTAAAGTCACGTCTCACTCCCAATTCCCAATATGACGATTGAAATCCATCAACATTCTAACATATTCATAATTTGTCGAGTTTGACCTTATATTAATTATGTTGACTCTTTAACTTTTGCCTAAATTTTTTGGAAATTATGTATTAAACTTAATTTTATGAAAAATTTAAAATCCATTTGAATTTTTTATTTTATATATATTCACACTCTCACATGCCAAAATGTCTTGATGGCACTTAATTATCCATGGTGGAGGACCGAGTATTTTTTGTATTTGTTAGGACCAAGTATCTCATCTTGTATTCTAAATTGGATATATTGTAAAAGGAGGTTTCCCCCTCGAAGTGGACTTTATTCATTGACCTTTTTTTATCATTTTTAAGGTGTTGGATCATAACATTTGGTATCAAGAGCATCGATCCTATGGTTTTTCTACTTCAATCGAGTCATCTTGTAATTTTTGCTATAACTTGTTTTCTGGGATATTCTAGATTTTTTTTTTTTGCAATTTAGTTAGAAGACATATCACATAAATCTAGTAAAAATTTCAAGTTATGATTCGTTATACTTTTAAAGATATATCCTATGGAAGATAGGGTTTTCAGCTCACACTGAAATCAATTTTAAATGCATCATCTTGGAATTTTTTCTATAACTCTGTTTATGGTAAGTTTCGGATCGTGAAATTTTATGGAGAATGAGGAGAATGTCATAGTATAGGTGCTCAAAATTCCAGGTTCTGGTTCACTATACTTTCAAAGTTATAGCCCATGGAAGATAATGTTTGTGACTAATCCTAAAATCAGTTCTCTAAGCATTTCCACAGTAATTTTTTTGAGTGAAGTTTTAGAGTTTGAAATTTTCAGAATCCCGAGTTTACACAGTGAACTACATGTGGATTTTTTTTTTTTATATTTTGATTCATTATATTTTATGATATATTTCTTCTGGAAGTTAGGATGTTTGCACAAATTATTTTCTGGTGATTTTAAGAGCTTTTCCCATGGTTAGCAAGCTCATTTTTTAAAATTTTTTTAGAGACATGTTCCAACGTCTTTAAATTTTACAAGATCTATCGTTTAGCGGATAAAACTACAGTTGGTTGAGAATACATACATGAAATATACATGGCTTCACGTGGTAGGAAACACATTGTTTCACTTGGTTGGAAACCTTTGTAACCCTTGTTGGTACCCCTCCGAGTAGTATCAAATTAGACAATACATGTAGATGGAATATCACTTCCACGTACCTTTGGGTATATAGAAATTCCCCTAGGTATACTTGAAACCATCCTTAGATAAGATATTCAACCATTTTTCTTCTATAGTACACTAAGAACAACACTCGGGGAGACCACTCTCTAGTATTTGGGTATTATGGCTAAGGGCACGCTTGAGCCTCTTTAGTTAGTGCCTTGAAGTTCCCTGAGATATTGGGCCTCGTACTATTGTTGGACCACGCACATATATCATAGAGCTATAACACCTGATACTCCCTTTTCCTTAGGACTTAGTAAATTTTTTCCATGGCTCCAAAGAAATATCCAAAAATCACTTCATGAGTAGTTAAACCTCTATAAATCTCCTCCATGACTCATGAAGAAAATGAGATACAAAAATGTATATCCAAGTTGAATAGTCAAATCGATGAATAGAATGA
>JASDQU010790083.1:53706-76747 GCA_032191745.1 Picea mariana | reverse complement strand
ACATATATAAGATAAGCATGAGATTGCATTAAACATCAATATGATACATGTATAAGTACAATGATGTTGACATTTGGATTCCTATTCCAATACGTCTCTTAGACTCTCGAAGGTGCTTCACTTCATATTCCTCCAATCAAGTAACCCTAACAGATTACATTTCCAACATTCCCCCCCTTAATCTGAAGGGGTGTATATGAGTCCAAGGTGAGAGCTGATATCTGAAAGTGGGAAGCTGAAATTTGGAAGTGTGCAGCTACTGATGGTTGAATGTTCTCTCTGAATATGGTGGTTTTGGGATGACCACGAATCGAATGGATAGCATAAGTTGATGTATTCTACTAAATGGTGATGATGGTTTAAGGAAGACCACAAACCATTTAGGTGGTTTAAGGATGACCACAAACTCTGGAACCTTGCTCTAGGCTCAATGGTTCCCGAAACATTTGCTAAGTTAGCTAGAAGATGGAAGATAATCCCTTTTGCTAATTGGAAGTGCTCTTGATGATGATTTAAATATGACCATAAAATGTGATGTAAAATAAGCTGAAAATATTCTACCAGTGGAGGTTTAAGGTAAATGACAAACCGTTGTCTAGAATAAGTTTTAAGTCTTCTATTAAGTGGTGGTTTAAGGGAAACCACAAACCAATCACACTCGCTTGTTATTTCTCGATTGATCAGAATTCGAAACTGGAATCCCGACTATCAATTGTTGATGTTTTCCCCCCCTGTTAGGTACAAGGTGAGAAGATGAAAATTTCTCCAGTGCAATATGTGTCAATACTTGAGAGTGAATTCATTGGTATGAATGACATATCTTCTTGACTATTGAAGACCATTGCCAAGAATTCATCTACCCATAGTGGTTATTTACTCTTGCAATTGTCTTTCATTTGAAACACTTATCTGAAGGATGATTGTGTTGTCTAAAATGCTTGCAAGGATGAAGAACGAAGAATTGATCTTCAACATGGCCAACTCCCTGACAATGTTAAAATATCCGAATCTTCTCTTGAACTAGAGAAGACAAATTTGGACTTTCTTGAAGGATTCCAACAATATAGAACTATATCAGTTTAGTGTAATCGAGATTATGAAAGGTGACATCCTTTTCATATCTAATATTGGCTCTGTCTTTTTTAATTATGATTTCTTCCCAAGGAGGCCAGGGAACCATGGGTTACTCTACAAGGCACTTCCTAAGGGAGGCCGCAAAACAATGAGTTCCTGGAAAAAGCATTCCCTACAAGAAGCCAGAGAACCATGGGTTCCAAAACAAGGCAATCCATAAGGGAGGCCACATAAAAATGAGTTCTTGGAAAAGGCACTCTCTAAAGGAGGCCAATGAACCATGGATTCCCGAAGAAGGAATTGCCTAAGGGAGGCCACAAAACAATGAGTTCTTAGAAAAGGCACTCCCTGAAGAAGGACAAGGAACCATGGGTTCCCAAATAAGGCACTCCCTAAGGGAGGCCCCATAATAATGAGTTCCTGGAAAAGGAGCTCCCTGAAAGAGGCTATGTTTCCCTTATGAGAGTAACTAAAAATGATCGAGGCAAAGGGGGCCTCACCCCAAGAAGTAATGAAATTATCTTGGTGGATCATTCCAATTAGGCCACATGGCTTGAAATTGCATGATGTCCAGGGGAATTAGACACAATGTGGTGCTATAATGGTTCCCATGAAGGGTATACTATTGGTTGGTGTTGTGTCGAGAGCTAGGTCTTATGGGACCAAGGTGGGAAGTGGTACTACCCCATGTATTATGATACGAGGATTGGGGGAAGGGTTGTTTCCAAATACCCAATATCATGGACCAAAGGTAAAATATTAGGAAGTTTAAAGTTGAACATCCACCAAAGAGGATCTGAAATAGTGTATCATATCCACGATTTTGTGTAATATCCATAGGGGGGTTTGGGACTTTAAACTGTGTGGAAAAATATCCTATATGGGCATGATTGGTCATCATGGAACTAAAGTGCATGACATCCTTATCAATGATAAGAGATGATCTTATTTGAGAAGGAGTAATGAGCTTATCAAGGGAGATAATATTAAAGGGTGCACCAATTGAATTGTTAGGACCCTACTAGTAGTCAATAGGAGAACCTAGATGGAGTTTATCACTACGATCACTGAAAGAAGTAGTGGCCTCAAAGAATTCTTCATCCTCTAAGAAGAATTTAGTTGAGAGATCATGGTTTCTTTTTTTATTGGGGGATTAAATATGCATGGGTTGCTCCAAGGATGAATCAATTTTCCCAACCTCCAAGTCCAAGTGGTGAGGAGGTGGTTCTAGAGCCATGGGCTCATTTTTAAGGGGAGTGGATGTTGCATGACTAGTGACAATGGACACATAGTGCATGGAATTGATGTGAGCAACATGATGTGAGATCCGTGACTCATGTGGGAATATCATTCCTTGAAAGAGTGAATACACCAAAAAAATCATGGAATAGATGAAATCATGGCCCAGGAGAATATTGTAATCCACCGTATCAGTCATGACAACAACATTGATCAAAAATATCTCACCACCTAAATCAATGGGGAGATTAGGTACTATCCCTAAGGGGGAACAAAATATACCATCAAAATCTATTAAATCAATTGTCGATGGGACAATAGTAGGAGAGGTGAGTTGTTTCCATACCAATGAGGACACAATACATGAGGATGCCCCATCATCTATAATACACCTATAAACCATAATTTTTTAACGATGACCGGTATTTGAAATAGGGTAGAATATGGTAGTCATGTTGGAGAAAGTTGGTCCCAATCAAAGGTGATTGCCCGTGATGGGTGTGAGTATACAATTCCATTTTCCTTACAAGAATAAGGTCTATTAGTCATTATGGCACCAAAGGTGGAAGGGGTGCCCCCAAGTCTACATGATTGAGTCTTGGTCATGAGGTAGATTGGGTGTGAGGGGTAACAAATGATGTCGAGGTGAATGGAAGATCATATGATGGACTAATGGGTTCATGCTGGGGGAGGGGACACTTTGAGGTAGTGAGATGAGTACCGCTAAGTTTATTATGTTGTGTGCACTCTAAACGAATTTCTTGTACTAGATCTGGAGTGAGGTCAAGGAATTGATGGGATGGGTCACCATAGATATCACAAAAGGGGAAAGAGTGATTAGTCCATGTACGAGTGGTATGTACATTTATTCTTGGTTTTGTTATCACACAATTTTTACTTATTCCAAAGGAAAAGGTTAAGGGAAGGAAAATTGGCGTAACATGAGGTTTTCCTATCACTGCCACCCCAACAAGATGCCTCTTTCTATTTAGGGTTGATGGCCCAGGGAGACGTCCCGAGTGACCTAGGGGTTTGAGAAGGAAAAGGTTAAAGTGTATTATAAAATCATCCCCTCTTACAAGTCACACTGATCATAAAGTCCCAAGCTTTTAACCAATGAAGTAATGAAGTATTCAAATGTACCTACCCAGAACAAAGCAACAAGAAAGATATCTTTTGCAAGAACAACTTGTTGTTAATACTTCATAAAACCATGGACTTTATCAATAAAAGAAATATTTGATATATGACAAAGAAAATATAATTTTATAACAATAATGTTTCTGAGATAATTGCTTCACAATAAATGCCTTAAAATGGCTTCACAATGATCAATAATAATTACTCAACAATAGCAAAGTACTAGCATTTGTTGGAAGCAAATCATGCAGTGTATTAATCAACTTTATAATTGCTTTTGGGTGCTTTTAGTGCTGCAATATATGKTTGTRKCTTACTTTAGTAACAACAACAAATAGGTTAGTATATTAGACTATTCTAAGGTTAGGAGTAGTTAGTAGAGAGCTCAAGGTAAAGGTTTTGATAGTAGTTTTTCTCAATCACTCAACATCAAGGCTTAGATCAATGTTTTTTATGGTAAATGGATTCCTTTTATGCAGTGGAAAATCTTGAAGGAAAAAATGATAATAAGAGAACTAGAGACAAGAGGGGTAAATAATTGAAGTGTTGGTAGTCCAAGGCTTCAATTACCAAACCCTAAGGGGGAAATGGCTACTAGGAAGTAGGTAACCCTAGGCCTTTGTAGTTTTCATCCTTCTTTAGCTCAAAGATGAAAAATATGACGACTTAGATGAAGCAAAAGGTGCTAGTGTGTTGCAATGGCAAGGCCCTTATCAAAAAGATTTAAGGAAATCGATTTTCTAGCATAATCTAGTAGGTGAAAGTTATTAAGGCAAAAGAAATAACATGTGCTTTAGCCTCCTAGGGTTTTAAGCTAGCAATTTCCTAATCTTGGTATAAATTCAATATAAATACAACTATAACCATTCAATGAAGAAGAGTTGCAGAAAATTTACTTACATTCACCAAGAATCATCTAGCAAATAGCCTAGTTGAACACCTCCACCAAGAAAAATGCCAAAATAGTCCTAAACAAGACTCCTTCAAGAAGTGCACACTAAATTTCAGTCAAGTAACCCTAATTAGGGCACAAATTTCAGACCTCACTTAAGTGTGAGTGAAAGATGATGAAATAACAAAAGGTAAAATCCCTTATTTATACAGTTACAATGACTAGAATTAGGTCAAAAAGGCCGACATGGCCAACTTACATGTAATATCTAGTTTTTACATAAAAATGAAAATTTAAACCATAAATCAAGAAGAATAGGTGACGTCATGCCCCTTTAGGGTGAATTTAGGCCTTTCTAGTGCAACGTTGGCCTCCAGGAGAAAAATGTTAGGCCTCCCAAGGCCACTGGATTAAGCCACACGTGCCACTTGGCACACAACCACCTCCAAAGTGTCCATAAAACACTGGGTGATGTCAACGGTCACATAGGTGACTTCATGGGCCTTCCAAGTTCAACATCATAGTGGGAGGGAAAGACCCCCTTGGGTCCAGGCCTGCCAGGATGTCTCTGGTGGAACGTCCTCCTCTCTCTATGGTGCAAACCTCTGATCTATCTCTACCCTTGGATGGGGTCTCAACATCCATCTAGTGGCATTTTATCCCTATGGAGGTACGAACTAATCATATCCCCATGTGTACCTATCCATTGGGTGTGTCCCTGCAACAAAAACAAGTACGCCCTCCATGGACTCATAAGTCATAGGGATCATAGCAATGTCAATCACATCTAATAATCAAGTTATTTAAACATGTGCATAAAACCCCCTTTTCCCAGACAAGTGATCAAAGACGTTATGCTATTCAACAAGCCAGGTTTGGAGAGGACATCAAGAGGTCCTATTGGGATAATTCTCATTGGATGCGGGATGTTTCCAGGTGAATAAAAATCCAGGCCATGTAAATGGATGAGGTGGTGAGGGATGTTTGAGAAATGGGTGCAGTGATAATAGGGGAATGTATGGCTTACCTGTGGGTGCCTATGAAGAGGGTGAGATGCTCCTTGTCATGGATGAAAATGTTTCCAAGCCCATTCAATGCCTTTTATCTTTTTATCTCATTGCTTTTTCTTTCAAGAGACTAGTTAGGGGACACTACCCTAGCGTGGTGACCAATGGTGACAATGTTACCCACAAGAACTTCACAGAGATGAGAAGGTTGGATGGTGATGAGACCCCCTTTCTCTTGGCTATGCCACTAAGAGAAACTACCATGGCATGGTGACCAACTGAATGGTAGTTTCATATCGCTACATGCCCATGAAACTAATAGGCTGGCTCGTGATGAGACCCCCTATCCTCCAACTAGGTCTTGATTTTATTATTTTATGAGTCCCTTTGTTTCTTGCTGAGAAGCCTTTTATTTATTTCTCGGGGATCCATGGGTGAAGCATCTGAAGGTTTTGTTTTTTTGGCTTTTATCTTTTGCCAACTACTTTTACCCTCTAGGCCTCTAGCCCCTTCTTCCCACAAGGTAAGGTACAACCCTTTGCTAGCTTGGAAAACCCAATGCCTGAACCAATGTATGGGATGGATGAGAGGGAAAAAGATGAAAAGTGGTAAGTATGGTGGGAACAGATGATGACCTTTCATGAACCCACTCAATGGAAAATCAAACCCTATGGGAACCAACCTACTAGGGCATCCTTTCATCCCCCCCAGGTGTGGACAAGTGGAAAGGCATAAGGTCCAAGCACACATTAGAAGTAAAAAGAATTAAATGCACATATTCAAATTTTTTGAGAATCAAAGTGACACATACCATGATACTCGGACTCATTACCTCATGGAACAAGACCCACTGCTGCTGAGGGACCAAACTGATGGGATGAATGTAGCTACTGATGACAAGGTGGAGGCACTGAAGAAGAAATATGAGCCCTCCAGTGCCAGGCTCAAGTTAATATGCCTCTTGGTACTCCATGTCTGGGACCTGTGGGCCTCGATACATAATCTCCTTATTTATCCCTAGGCTAGGGGATAACATCTGGCTCCAACTCAGGGAAATGTGCTCATCGTAGAGTGCATGAGAACCTCAACATCTATGGCATGATCTGTGACCTTCTTGATCTCAACAAAAATTATTAGTAATCACTTGGGGTGGTGATATCACCCCTGTATCATATATGGTACGGTAAATGAAAATAAACAAGCATATATACAAATGGAAATACAACTACTCTAGCATGAAATGCAGATGGTATATACAATGGATGCAAATTCCTACCTACTTACCTCTACTTAACTGTTGGTTGAATGCTAGGTGTAGTCAAATAACTAGTGAAACCATCCTAGCAATGTCTCCCCATACCTACCTCTGTGCTTCATCATAAACCAAAGCAGTGATAAGTTAAGCACAAAAATAACATGAGTTAGAAAATGTATTGTATCATTGGAAATTGTAAGGTCTAGCTCATGGAGGCGGGTGGGAGGGAAAAAGTGGTGCCAAGTCATACTCTTAGGAAAGTGCTCAATCCATCTCATAAAGGGATCATGAAAAGTCAAAGGTTCAAAATATTGACTCAAAGAGTCTGAAGGCTGGCTACCTCCGATGTTTTCACATTCTGAGGCCTGGGAAGGGATCAACAAGAATCTAAAAGGTGACTTGCAACTTCTTAAGGGGAAGTTGGAATACTGTGATAATAAGCTTCTTATTAAGGTACCCAACCTTCCCCTAAAATCCAAAAGGAGGCTTTGTCCTACAGAATACTTGGGATGAAGGACATGTTTCCAAACTATACCCTCAGTGACATGGCGAGGTAAAGTAATCAAAGGGAGGTAGAAAATATCATCACAAGTATTCTATTTTAGGTAAGAAACTTCCTCACTCTTATCAAGATTTGAGAAAAACGATGGTTGATAATTTTATTCATAGAATAAGTCCAAATGCTCAGAGGAGTAATTATCAAAATCCTCAAGGTATGACCGAAAATCATTAGGAGAATATAGGATTAAGTCATCCCTGGGTGTTTGAAAAGTATATCTAATTATATCATTTCCTAGTTGCCAACTGTCAAAATTAGTAACCTCATATGATAGTTGCAAAGGAAACCTCTGGAAATGAATTTCAGTATCGTAAATGGGATCCTTATTAGAACCGATCACATCCCAATAACGTCTTCCAACACGTATGAACTCACCAATATCATCAACTATGTCACTATCTGTATCATAACATGAAAGATTCAAAGCATTCAAGGGCTCATATAGCTCCTCTTCACCTTCCATATCATAAAGTAAAGAATCATCAAAATTTTGGAAAGGAAGGTAACTTACCATGTTTATTTCTTCTTGTGCAGGAGCTTTGAGGAATTGGGTGTGTTCATTGAATGAAACAACATGCATCATTGTTTCATCCTCATGAGTTGCCCCTACATCTTCAATTGTACAACAAGGGGGATCTACCTTGCCTGAGGATTCCATTTCTCCTTCACTCTATGAATTATAGAATAACATATTATCAAAATCCTGAAAAGGAAAGTGACTAACCTCATCCTCTTCTTCTTGTGCAGGAAAAATGGGATTTTGGATGGCTACATCAGAGGGATGAGGACACATCAACACTTAATCATCATGTTTGATATTCTTAGGTTCTAACTCCTGTACCGCGTCTTCATTATTCTTGGCAGAAAATTGGTAATCCTTTTCTCTTCCTTGTGGGACTGGAAAGCCTCATCAAGATCCTTCCCCTTAGCCTCTTGTTGGTCGATGGTTTTCTTCTATTCTTTTTGGAAATAATCAGTAAAGGTATCAGGGGAAAATAATCTTTCCAAACTAAGAGTGTCTAGGGTAAAGAGGTGTCTTACCTCGAATAAGGATATATTTTCCTCGATTCCTCTAGCCATGTTGTGAGCTTCACTGAGCGTTCTTGGGCCCTTTTTACTAAGGGGAAACCCTATATGCACTAAGAGTGCATTGATATATATATATGAACGATGTACTTTTCTTCAAGACGATGGCTTCGAGGAATTCGATATAGTATGTCCTCAAACCTATTCTGGAAGTGTATGACAATTTCATTCTCAGTTTGTTTCATATGCTCGAGTCTTTTTAGTGCACTAGGATGTATTCCAACTGAATACCCCATCTTATGAGAAAGGTTTCTTCCAATTATTCCATAGTTGTGATGCCATCATCAGGTAGGTTGTCGTACCACTTCCTAGCATTTCCATGAAGAGTGGAAGAGAAGAGTTTCATTGCCAAGTCTTCAGCTTCATCACTGATAGGGTGGAGTTGAAAGAAAGCCCAAAAATCAGCGATGTGACATTCATCTCTCTCCCCATCACTACCAATGAATCTAGACAACCAATTTTCGTACTTAGGGGGAATTTTCCTAGGGTATCCATGATTTTACTCATGTCCAAGGGTTTGAAGTTTCTGCGGTCCCATTGATAATTTATGGTTGGCTTTGTCATTAGTGGAGTCGCCAGATAATTTTCTCTAAATTATCAAAGGGATGAGGGGATCACCCTCAGTGGAGTCTCCATGTAAGCTTTGAAAAGTAAATAATTTTGAGAAAAAGGCTTACCGAGAAGTGTTTTCTTTGAGGAGAATTGACTCAGTGTTCCTCAATAGTGGCACCAAAATGGTATCGCACAATTTGTACTTATTACAAAGGAAAAGGTTAAGGGAAGGAAAATTGGCGTAACAAGAGGTTATCCTATCACTGTCACCTCAACATGATACCTCTTTCTATTTAGCGTTGATGGCCCAAGGGAGACGTCCCCGGTGACCTGGGGGTTTGAGAATGCAAAAGTTAAAGTGTCTTATAAAAGTATCCCCTCTCACAAGTCACACTGATTAGAAAGTCCCAAGGTTTTAACCAATGAAGTAATGAAGTATTCAGATGTACCTACCCATAACAAAGCAACAAGAAATATATCTTTTGCAAGAACAACTTGTTGTTAGTACTTCATTAAACCATGGAATTTATCAATAAAAGCAATAGTTGATATATGACGAAGAAAAAATAATTTTATAACAACAATTTTTATAATATAATTGCTTCACACTAAATGCCTTAAAATGGATTCACAATGACCAATAAGAATTACTCAACAATAACAAAGTACTATCATTTGTCGGAAGCAAATCATGCACTGTATTAATCAACTTTACAATTGATTTTGGGTGCTTTTAGTGTTTCCTTAGATGGTTGTAGCTTACTTTAGTGACAACAACAAATAGGTTAGTATATTAGACAATTCTAAGGTTAGGAGTAGTTAGTAGAGAGATCAAGATAAAGGTTTTCATAGTAGTTTTTGTTAATCACTCAACAACAAGACTTAGATCAATGTTTTTTAGGGTAAATGGAGTCCTTTTATGCAGCATAAAATCTTGAAGGAACAAATGATAATAAGAGAACTAGAGACAAGAGGAGTAAATAATTGAAGTGTTGGTAGCCCAAGGCTTCAATTACCAAACCCTAGGGGGAAAATGGATACTAGGAAGTAGGTAACCCTAGGCCCTAGTAGGGTTCCTCCTTTTTTAGCTCAAAGCTGAAAAATATGACAGCTTAGATGAAGAAAAAGGTGCTAGGGTGAGCTGCTGCTTATCATGGATGAAAATGTTTCCAAGTCCATTCAATGCCTTTTATCTTTTTATCTTATTGATTTTTATTTCAAGAGACTAGTTAGGGGACACTGCCCTGGCGTGGTGCCAGTGGTGATAATGTTACCCACAAGCACTTCACGGAGATGAGAAGGTTGGCTCATGATGAGACCCCCTTTCTCTTGGCTATGCCACCAAGAGCCACTACCTTGGCATGGTGACCAACTGAATGGTAGTGTCATATCGCTACATGCCCATGGCCATAATAGGCTAGCTTGTGATGAGACCCCCTATCCTCCAACTGGTTTTTTATTTTATTATTTTATGGGTCCCTCTATTTCTTGCCGAGAAGTATTTATTTTTTTCTCGAGGATCGCTGGGCGAAGCATCTGAAGGTTTTGTTCTTTTGGATTTATATTTTTCCAGCTACTTTTACCCTTTGGGCCTTTAGCCCCTTCTTCCCACAAGGTAAGGTACAACCCTTTGCTATCTTGGAAAACCCAATGCCCTAACCAATGTATGAGATGGATGAGAGGGAAAAAGATGAAAAGTGGTAAGTATGGTGGGAACGGATGATGAAATTTCATGAACCCACCCAGTGGAAAATCAAACCCTATGGGAACCAACCTGCTAGGGCATCCTGTCATCCCCCCCAGGTGTGGAAAAGTGGAAAGGCATAAGGTCCAAGCACACGTTAGAAGTAAAAATAATTAATTGAACATATTCAAATGTTTTGAGAATCATATTGACACATACCATGATATCTAGACTCATTACCTCTTGGAGTAAGACCCACTGCTACTGAAGGACCATACCGATGGGATGGATGCTGCTACTACTGACAAGGTGGAGGCACTGAAGAAGAAAGATGGGCCCTCTAGGGCTAGGCTCAAGTCAATATGCCTCTTGGTACTCCATGTCTTGGACTTGTGGGCCTTGAGACACAATCTCCTTAGTTATCCCTAGGCTAGCGGATAATAGGTTTTGATTGTAGTTTTGGTGAGCATTATGAGTGCTCCCATATTCACAAGCATTTCCTCCATGCTCTGGGAATTGAAGTGGGTGGTTATCTTCTTACTCCTTGTGAGTGGTGGACGACCAATGTAACTAGGATATGGGGCCCAAGTTTTTCCAAACTGGGAAGAAGAGGATGGAGTTATATATGGTAGGTTTTGTGGTCCTTCCATTGTGTTTGATGGTTGAGAGCCCACTTCGAAAAAGGTAGGGCTACTAGATTGGATGTTGGGGGGAGTTGTGCCACACAAGGTATACCCTAGCAAGGTCGAACTAAGCACCATAGTACTCAAAACAAGCATCTATAATGTCATGGGTTTTGTGGGTCCCCTATGATTCTAGACTAGCAACAAAGTGTGTGTGTGAATAATGATGAGAGAAAATAATAAACAACTATTTTTTTTAGATTATCTCAACGATGTGTTTCAAAGATGCATGTGATCAATAAGGGATATCATACATAAAACAACTAAACTAGAAAAAATGTAGGGTAATTGGGTTTTATCCTATTGGGGGAGTAAAATAAATTTTCACGTGTCCTAAAAGATGTATCGTCCTTCCTCTAAAAAAATAGCACTCGACGTTCCAAAAGCACTCAACGTTGGGGCATGGAATAACTAGAAGAGGAACTAGTGAAGGTATGAATAGTAAACTATAATGATGGGAAAGGATGATTTTAAGGATGGAAATTATTTTAAAATGTAGAAACCTTGGTGAATATTACTAATCCTTCGTATGCCAACTATAAATGATTGGCGATATTTTTGTAAAAATATTCAAATTTCTAAGGATTTTATATAGTTTTTATAAAATTTTGACGATTCTTAAGGTAAAATAATTTTATCCTATAGAATTTGGGTGAATCATTTTTAAAATAGCGAATCTCATTTTTGGAAAAACCATGGAAAATTAGCCCATGAGTGAAATTTAGCCCCTAAAATCATCCCATGAGCGAAATGGGTAAAGGGGCCATATCCCAAAAGTACTGGTGATATTTCCCAATAGTCATTCAAAATTTGACTGAGGTGCAATTGCATCCCTCAACTGCCACTGGGGCCGAAATCTTAATTTTTGGAAACTAAGTTACCTTGATCAAGTGGGGCATTTATATTTTTAGCCTAACAAATGGGTCATGGGATAGATTCTTTCCAAGAGTTGGGTGACTCAAGGAGGCACACACAAAACAACTAGACCTTGACCTTCAACCCTTCACAAGTATCCCCCTACCTTATGGTATATGAACACTTGATTTATAGGATTTTTGGTTTCCTAATTCGTCAACTCCTAAGTTTCAAATGTGAAAATGATAACGGGAGGTTGTTTTGATTCCTACCCCTGAAATCCTAAATTAGGTTAGAAAATTATTTTGTGCTCCTCCCGTGGAGGTTTAAATGAGTTCTTAAGGGTTGATTTTAGGATTTGAAGTGGGCTTGGAGATTGGGGTCATGAACCAATCTCGTTGATTTAAATGGCGTGGAAAATTTCCAAAGATATAAAAAGTCTTTATGATCCTCCTAGATTGCTTATGGGCATAGGGAGGAGAGGATACTATGACTTCAAGTATACAATAGAAATTTTAAGTGTGTGGTGAGGTGATCTTGTGTGCAAAGAGTGAAAATGGTGTGAACAAGATTTTCAATAAGTTAATGTACAATATTTTAGCATGTGGACATCGTGTTGTCTGTTACAAATCTTGATTATTGTAACTTATTAAATGTGTTTAGACAATCCTTGTGTAATTCAAAATCCCTAGATCACTAGCAATGTGGACATATGGGTCCTTACTTTTGATCTTTTAAAATCCCTAAGATGTTGTCTAATCTAAGAAAATTGGTTCTTCTCCTAGATTGTAAATCATGTGGACATTGGGTCCTTACATATTCCTTTAACTCCCTAGATTGTTTTGATTGCTTTGTAAAAACTTTGAAACTATCCTAATTTTGTAAGCACGTGGGAATGTATGGTCCCTTTACAACTTTTGATATTGTGTTTCAATTTATGAAAATAAAACTAAGAGGTACTCAAGGGAGATTTGGCCTCTCCTAATTGATGATTTGATGATTTTCTAAAGGGAGATGGAACTTCTCAAGACACTCTTTTCTAATTTCCCAAGATCACAAGGAGTGCGAGGGAAAGAGCATAATAGGGGTGCCAAAACAGGTTCCTAGTCCCGAGTGATTAAGTAGTTGTGAAAGAAAAAAAAACTAAACTAAGAATTCAAATGCTACAATTGGCCATCCATGTGGCAACGCAAAAGAAAGAATTATGGTTCTTTTTAGACCTTTTTATTGCCTAGGTTAGCTAATTACTAATTCTATAAAGAACTCTAATTGTGTTTTTGTTGCCTTACAAAGTGATGAAAATGTAAACCTAAAGCTACTTGGTGAGATCAACTCTAAAATTCTTGCAAACAATGAAAATAAGAATTTCTACGCAGGTTGTAGTTCTGGTAGTTGCACACAACACACATAGTGCACATATTGTGCATACTACACAAAAAGGAAATAGATAAAGTGCACAAATTATGCAAATATGCGCGACTGTCCTTTTGATACCCGGAAAAACATAGTTAAGCCGTAGGAAAAAAAATTCAAAATGACTTCTCCTACCCAAAGGCTCAATTGGTTAATTTGGAGGTTGCGGTAGGCCGATTTTGACACTTGCATACACAAAATGATTAAAATAAAAACTCTAAAGGCCTAAATGGGGTGGAATTTGATCCAATTCCCCATTAGAGTGGCCAATATGTTGTTCTTGTTTTTCCACTTAGGTGAGCAAAAATGAAGCACTTAACTACCTTGTTAGACTAACAAGTTAACACATAAAAAATTTAGTTGATTAGTGAACCAAGCATGAAGTAAAAAAGAAAGAAAATAAAAATAAAATACCACTAAACTAAGCATGCATGAGACACAAATAAAATCTCAAAAATGGAACAAGGAATAACTACCAATGGAAAGGGTCTTTGAATTGATAACAACTTGGAGAAATGAAGGGACTTATGAGTCCCCTCTTCCTCCTTAGGAGGGCCCTTGAGGTCCCCAATATAGAGCTTCTTTCTCTTCTAACAATGGAGTGACAATGGTGAAGAATTACTTGCTAAGATTCTCAAGAGTTGAGAAGGATAACACTTGCTATGAATGGCTCCAGGAGAAATATGGATTCTCAAAGAAAAAATTCAACAACGTAACAATGCATCAAACTCTTACTCTGTTTGCATACCTCAAACTTGTATTTATAGGCTTCATGCAAGTATTTACATAACTAGTTCATAGTGTGAATAGGGGCCCTTTGGAGGTACCTCATAGTCCTTAAATGGCCCCAAGGATATATTTCGACCTTATATGGGCATTTTGTCATGGCACACCTCGGTCTGGAAGTGGGTGAGGCTTGAACAAAATCATTAATGTGTCATTTCTGCATCCATGTGAGTTATGTAGAGACAGTCATGCAACCCGCGTAATTTACGCAAATTCAAGTGTGTTTTCCCATGTAGATGTGCGCAAGCAAATCTTTACGAGAATGCATGGAAATTCAAGGAACCATTTGTATAGTTTTTTAAATTGTTGAATGAATCATGTTACTGCTAGAGGCATGTTGATTGGTATGTTGCACTGGTAGTTTCTTCAACCATTGTTGGTATTGTTGTGAACAATTTTTCGGTGATAACATAAATGAACATGTGCATTTGAATTCTTACAAAATAATAAGAATGAAGTTCATCAATTTAGGTTGTCACCGATTCTCTTGCACTCATGAAGCTTGTTTTGTGGCCTTAAATTACTAAATTAGTATATATTTGAAGGCTTCCTTTAGATGTTTTTGGCATAAACTATCAATAGTTTTGGTTCAACAAGATTTTGATATTGTTATTATTCATAGCTCGACGATGGGTATGCAATTTTAAAAGAAAATTGTATGAATATCCATGTTGGAGCTATCTCTATTTGTGTGAAAGTCCTCTTAAACTTGTGAGATTATAATAGGTTTAGTTTTTCTCCAATGACACTATAAACATTGTCTTGTATTTGGAAAGTTGCATCGAAGATTACAAATCTGGGATTTAAACAATAGTCAAGTACGAAACTATTGCTATCAACTCAAGGTTTGATTATTTCTTGTCCATTGAAGATACAATTTCGAGTATTTGCAAGCTGATTATTGGTGTAAGCATCCATGACAGATATTTATTGCATTTTTGGGTGCACTGATTCTCTTTAAGTTGGATGAGACTATGTGTTTTTGGGTGCATTGATGCTCCTTAAATTGATTGAAAATAAAATTTGCAAAGGGGAAAGGATGAATGTCATTTCAATTTATTTATTTGTTTTTTTATTATGGGTTGTTGTGTGCCTGAATATAACTGCCAAATGTATTGTTTGGCAATAGATTACAATATCTTGCATATGTGAATATTGTATATATATGTTTGTACATGCAATAAGTGTGTATTAAAATAGAGAGAACATAGGGAAAATTGACTTGATATTAAATGATGTTTTGTGTAATAGAAAAAGAAGGAGAAAATTAAATATTATTTATATTTTAATGTGGGTATAATACATGAGTGGAATGGTAAAGTGAGTTGTAGCAACAAAGTGGTTCGTAGTCCACAAAGGTTTTAAATGAGGAAAATAAATAGAAACCATCTAGAAGATATTCACAGTCTATCCGTTCCTATTGAAAACAAAAATAAGATTTTTCCAAACCATTCGAACATGGATGCAATCAGTTAGGCAAGTCATTTTTCTGCAATGCAGAGTTTTTCTTAATGCAATTTTTCTTGTCATTTCTATTGAAAAATGCCACATGTTGGTGATTTCATATGACTTTAGGGAATTTCTAATGATTATTTATGGTATCCCTTAATTAGTCTCTTAGTTCTTTATTTGCACATAATATTAATTTGCATCATGTTGTAAAACTTTGGAGGTGCTAGAAAATTATTGCAATTGATTTTCATTTGAT
Organism: Picea mariana; assembly: GCA_032191745.1. Taxonomy (NCBI): domain Eukaryota; kingdom Viridiplantae; phylum Streptophyta; class Pinopsida; order Pinales; family Pinaceae; genus Picea; species Picea mariana. The sequence goes on along the minus strand of JASDQU010790083.1, from coordinate 60,814 downwards.
AACCATTGGATCTTATCCTGGGTATGTATTTCAGTGGCACAATTATTTACACTAGAGATAGCAACCGTCTATGAGGAATACTACAAGAATAAAGGTGTTCAGTTCATTAAGAGTACTATTATGTCATCATTTGAAAGAGACTCACAGGGTAAGGTGATTAGTGAATTGTCCTTGACTCATTTAATGGTTGTGTAAATTGGTCTAAATTCTTTGTTAAGAATGCTATTTATAATTTTTTTCTCACACAAGTGAAGAAGGGTATAACTAGTTCAGAGACCTTCGTCTGAAGGGTATTTTTTATTACTTTCTGTAAATTTGTATGTTGACATATTAAATATTAGAGGTAAGCATTATATTTAGCATTTCCAAATGTATCTATAGGAATGGGTGGCTTTACTGCATTCAATGTCACTTAGCCTTTTTGGTATTGCAGATTTGAATGAATGCAAGGCTCTTTCCAGCACATATGTAGAAGTGGATTTCTTCAACAACATTATTCACATTTAGGTCTGATAGCATGCCTTTCCTTTCCCATTCTTCCCGTTTTCTTCTTTGTGTTGAAAGTAGTCAATATGTTGACAAGAGTTTGTTTACTTATGCAAAAGAATATGAGATCAAGAGCAACATAATAGTTTAGAAATATCTTGGAGGTTGGAAATTTATCTAAGGTAAAAATTAATTTTTAAGTTTGTATATGTTTATATCTGTGGGTGGCATTTGAGTAGTATGTTGTTAGTCTTTACTCTATCCTTTTCTGACCATACCTTTCTGCAATCTATCGACATTGCTAGTGTATATGGAATATTATGCAGATAAATCTCATGCAAATATTTATGCCACTCTTTTTTAGTTTTTTGTTTGAGGCCTAAGGTGTCAGGGAGGGGAATGTTGTGAATTCTTTCTTGGAAACCCTTGATTGTATTGTTGGTCACATATGATGGGACTATTACCTCATTTTATTTATGATATCATTTCGACAGATGGCTTCCAAGGAAGATAATAGAAATATGCTTGTACGACTTATTTGTTCTATATTAGATATAAGTTTCATTTCATTAATGGAATGTCCTCAACCATAGAACTAGAAAAATGTGATGATCAAACTGAGATTGGAGAAACAACATATATTTTATAACTATTTTTCACTTTGATTGTTTAACCAATAACATCTAGTAAAATATATTTGGTCTCGTCTTGCAGATCCTTTTGAACAAGGATGTGGGATAAAGTGTGATCCGCCCAAGCTAACGAGAACACTATTATTTGACACTAAATTTGAAATTCTATGATGGATTTATGCTCACAGGGACATTTTTGAGGGGGGAAAATACCACCGGGATTTTACCACTTTCCTTGATCTTGGCAAATCACTATCGATTGGGGAAGACACTTTTGAAGATCTTGACAAGGTTTGTCCAATGCAAAATTACAATGGTCTTGCATAATTACTTTGGTCTTGATTCATGCTTATAATCTAAAAGGATTGAATCTTTGTCTTAGTAGCTTGGTTTTACTTCTTTTTCCAAAATATTTCATATGTTAAAAGGGTAGTAGTGGTATCAAATTTTTCTTCAAGTGGCAGTAAATTGAAATTCACATATGTCTTCTCTTAATAATCATTATCTTCATTTTCTCCCATAATCCAAACTTGACTTTTATTCAAATATGTTCCTATTTCTATCTTAGTAGCAAGCTTAGAAACCAATGGGAAAAAAGCATAATGTGCCACCCCAAGAAAAATCCCAATTTGCATAGGAAGCACATAGCCACACAATGAAGCAAGAGGAGTTTTTGTCAGTGGCTCAACACTAGTCATTGCTGTACAATCTGTACAAAAAATACATTATAAATCAACTATAAATTATCTTCATGTTCAACTTTCCCTATTGATAAAAAAAAATTAACAATATCTAGAATACTTTTGTTATTTTTGGATAGTAAAGATTCATTCTTACTGAGAAATTTAACAGATATGAATAAAGAAAATGAATTTGATTGTAAGGATAATGAGAAACAATGGAGGATAGGAGGACCAACTACCATTGGTGATGCAACCTAGGTTTTTTTCTCTTCTCCCAATGATGTCTAGAAGGAATAATGCTTGGGGAATCTTCTATAATCACTGCACAATACAACATTTCCCTATATTTAATAACATTATTCATCCATAGAAAATAATTTTTGACAACACACGTATATTTCCTACCATGCACACCTCCATGGTGTGAAGGAAAAGTTTTTGATGGTGCTAATGGATGTACTTCTGGTTTCCTCATAGGTGACCTAGATGGGTTGTTAACTGTAGGTGAAAATGTAGACCCTACAAAAATAAATTCTCAATATCTTCCAGAAAAATATAAATTATTAACGCTTTTACATAACGAAATAAATTTTTTTGGTACCTTGACTCATAGGTTGCATCACAATGCCAACAGAGTAACCCGGTAGTAGGGATAAACCAAATTAAGAGGCCTTTGGTTGAGGTGAATATTAGGCATCCTCTTTATAAGGCTCCTACATTTTATTCTGCTAACATGGAATCTCCTTTTTTTGATGCTGGGCAGTGACAAGCATCGAGTGCTTCCTGGCGCAACAAATCATGAAAACTTGAGAATTTTTTAGAAAAAATAAGCAATGATCTTATACCTTCTAAAGGGATTCACTTCTCAATGTCCACAAAACATGGAATATAATCTCAACACTCGGATAAAGAGATCATTACAAAAGATATATCTTCTTCTTTTTTCCAAGATAATGTGCTTGCCAATCTATTATCATTGAGAGAAAGCTCCAAGGTTTCAAAGGTTTCTTTTGGTGAGCTTCCTCTTGTCACAGATGGAGATGATTTTGTAAAGTTGTTCTTTGTTTTAGGAATTGCTAGACACAATTTGTGTAAATGAGGTTATTGAGTATATAGTTAGTTTTATCATTTTTTTTGGTTAAAAATAACATATAATCCATAATGTTCTAACAATTTATTAATTTCTATCTTTTGTAGAACATGCTATCAAGTTTGATCATCCAAGAGGGTATCTTTCAAGAAGTATCACTTTGGATTCATATTATTTTGTAGGTATATAGTCCACAACCTTTCCGACAAGGCTATGACTATAGTGATGGAGAAGGAGAATCCACCTATTAAAATTCCCTGACATATGGTTACCATTGTGGGAGGTTTGAAGGAAGGAAGTTTAACTCATGAATATTCGTTGAAATATTTGGAAAAGTAATTGATGTAGACGATTTTCATGTACTTGTCCCAAAGATTGATGTTGCAATTGAGAGTATAATGGAGACTTTTTTTTTGTCATGGACTAGATTATCAATGATCATCATGTATTAGTGGATATTATACTGGAAACTCAAATGTATTGTGATAGTACTTTTCTTTTAATATTTTTTTATATAAAATATTTATGTGGTTCAAATATATGTGTGTACTTTATCTTATTTATAGTATTGTTAATTAATGTTGCAAGTCTACATGTTTATATAAATTTAATTTATTTCTATTGATTCAATTTCATATATGAAAACATTAATTATATTTTAAGTATATACGTTTATATATAATTTGTTTCCTTGATATTAGATCAACATCAACATCGTATGACATTTTTTTTAAATTATTCACATTATATTAATTTATATTGAATAACAATTAATAAAGAAAGTAAAATGAATATAAAACTACTAAATTAGGAATAAATATAACCAAAGATACTACTATTATTGTAGTTGCATTATAAGGGACTAGGATTATACTATTTGCATAGCGATTTATAACGTGACTAAATATATGAGTAAAAATGATAAAAAGTAATGACTTAATAAACTAATAAATATGCTACAAGATGAAAACAATTAATGATTGATTAACCTACTAAGTATACTACAAAATGGTAATAATTAATGACCAAATAAATGAGTAAATGTAATACAAAATAGTGACAATCAATGAAAAAATGAACAATTAAATGTACTACAAAATGGTGACAATCGATGACTAAATAAACAAGTGAATGCACTACAAAATAGTGGCAATCAATGACCAAATAAATGAGTAAATATATTACAAGATGATTAATCAATTCAACCAATTAACAACTAAATGAAATACAACTAAAATTTATTTAGGTGAAAAGAGACTTCTATTTTTCTTCTAATAGTCACCGACTAAAAAATAGTCGTATATATCTGAGTTTTAGTTGTTTTTTTAGTAACAAATTATTCTTTTTGTACTAGTGTATTAAGAGTCCTTAAAAAATGGTTAAAGTTGAATATCCAACCTATTCAACCTAAAATATAAGTTTTTAGGGATAAAAATTTGAAAATCAAACCCCTAATAGATAAGTGTGCATGTAAATTAATTTTTCGGAAAATAACTCATTGAGTTTTTATTTATATTTATTTTTATTTAAAAAAATAATAAGTGGTTTAGCCTCAGATTGGAATAAGGTAACTTCTTTTGAACATTTGAAAAATGATACCAAGATACCACTTCTTCCCGAGGACACCAAACCTGATGTGGGTGTCTACCAATCCATCAAGAAGTCACAACTTCAAAGAGTAGTTTCTCGACCTATTCTCCTCCTATACACAAAGGTCATTACTTGGCTTATCAGTTCCTTTGTCGTTCATAGTTCTTGAGGTCATATTTCTTGTCTTATAAACCTATTAATGACCTCAAGAAATATTACCTCGGGAAATCTGAACTAGTTCCTATGAGATAGTGGTGGATAATACAATTTTACAAAACCGCTCCCAAAATTTTGGAGAGTTAGTATGAAGGGGCGAAGGGCCTCATTGATAATGTGCCAAAATGATGGATTCAAGGTTTATATTCTGAGGATCACATATGAAATTTCAAGTACGAAGTCTCTTGTAGCAAACATTCTAGATTCGCTAGTTGTTTTGCATAAGAAATTTGTCATAGCACTTGATGAGGTAAATTTGTTATCTAGATCACATTTTGTAGATCATCTGCAAAGTGGGTGAACTTAGTAGTCATAGTTTGTAGATCACCTTCAATGCAGGAGAACTTAGCAGCTAGAGTTGAAGAAACACACAGAACTATGACACAAGAATTATGAAATGAGAAATGACCATTGGAACTTTGACCTCATGAAATATGACCTCAAGAACTAGCACCTTGAGAACTTTGACCTCAGGAACTATGACCTCTGAAACTATGACCTCGAGAAATTTGACCTTAGGAGCTATAACCTTAGGAAATTTAACCTTGAGAACTTTGACCTTAGAAATTATGAACTTAGGAACATTTACCCCTGAAATTATGAACTCAGGAACTGCGACCTTAGAAATTTTGACTACAACAACTTCGACCTTAGGAACTATGATCTTGGGAAATATGACCTTGAGAAAATTTTCCTCAAGATATATGAAATAGAAACTACTTCAAAGTTCTTGAGGTCATAGTTCCCGAATTCATTCATAGATTTCATGATATAGTGACTATGACCTCAGGAACTGTCACACAGAACTACGACCTCTGGAATTTTGACCTTAGAAACTTTGACCTCAATAACTATGACCTTAGGAAATTTAACCTTGGGAAATATGACCTTAGGAAATTTGAACTCAAGAAATATGACCTCAGAAATATTAACCTCAAGAAATATGACCCTAGTTACTATGACCCTGAGAACTTTGACCTCAAGAAATTTTACCTTGGGAACTATGACCTAAAAAACTTTGACATAAGGAACTATGAACTTAGAAACTTTAACCTTAGGAACTATGACCTCAAGAAATATGACGTAGAGAACTTTGAACTTAGAAAATATGACCTTAGGAACTATGAACTTAGGAAGTATGAAATCAAGAACAACAACCTTAGGAACTTTGAACTAGTTCTTATGTCATAGTTATTGAGATCATAGTTCTTGAAGTCAAAGTTCATGAGGTCATGATCTTGAGAAATTTGACCCTGGGAACTATGACCTCGATAAATTTTACCTCAAGAACTATGATCTCAAGAACTTTGAACTAGTTGCTGTGTCACAATTCCTAAGGTCCTAGCTCTTTAGGGAATAGTTCTTGTGGTGAGAGTTCTTGAGGTCATAGCTCCCAAGATCAAAGTTCGTGAGCTAAAATATCATGAGGTAAAATGATCCAGATTTATGTAGGAACACAATGAAATATAGAAATACACATAAATGTAGAGATGCAGCAGAAATAAGACTTCATTTCATTAATAACAAATGACTGAAAAATGCTTACGGACATAATAGAAATAAACTAGCTAGGGCACTGGTAGCTTATCTCTAAGAAGATATGTGGCGGCTACTGGCCTCTGAATTGCCTATTACAATGAGGCTCAAAGGCCTATATATTACTAAGAAACAATGGAAAATCCTAAACATCCAAAAACCTAACCCTAGGAGATGAAACGCCAGAATATGGGCCCCGTTGGGGTAAATTGGTACATCAATTTCCTGGGGTCATAACTTTGCATACTATCTCCGTTTGACGCACATGATACATTGTTAGAAATATCTATCTGAGGACTACACCGCTGATGGAGAATATCAAGTCCGGAAGAGACCCATATTAGCTAGAGCATTCATGCCCAAAAAACGTCGTTTAGGGCCTCAAAACAGCTCCGGAAGTTTAGGACCCGAAGAACTGCTAAAAATAATAAATTGTGCTACAATTAAGGAAACTGAAAAACTGAAAGAAGCAATGGTGTGGGTCCAAGTGGAATAGGTGGGTGGCCACCAATATCCACCTGGATCAGTCCTCCCCCCTTAGGAAGCAATGGTCCCCATTGCGTTGAGTTCCTCCATGAGATGAGGAAATTTCTGCTGAACTTGGTCCCTGGTGAGCCACTTGCCCTGGTGAAGGAGTTTGCATGCTTTGACAACTCAATATAGATGGATCCTCTGTTGGCAGGTGTTCTTGATCTGTGTGTCCATAATTCGATCAGTTGTGGCTTGTTCCATGCAATCTGGGTTTAACTCTGTTGGTGTGAGTTGTTCTGCCATGTCGGGTGTGTCTAGTAGAGGTGGAAAGTAGGGCCGAAGGCGGTCCACATTGAACACTGGGTGCAGAACAAGGAATGGTGGAAAACCGAGCTCAAAGGCAT